>PVKS010007547.1:0-72408 GCA_004027875.1 Aplodontia rufa | reverse complement strand
CTGATTCAATTTAGGGATGTTGTAAGTGTCAAGAAATTTATCCATTTCTTCCAAGTTATCAAATTTGGAGGAGTATAGGTTTTCAAAATACGATCTTATAATTTGTTGGATTTCTATGGGGTTGGTGGTGATCATTCCCTTTTCATTGTAGATTTTATTGATTTGCTTCATTTCTCTCCTTCTTTTGGTTAGATTCACTAGGGGCCTATCTATCGTGTTTATTTTTTCAAAGTACCAGCTTTTTGTTTCATCAATTCTTTTTATTGTTTTTTTTTGTTTTCAATTTCATTGATTTCAGCACTGATCTTGATTATTTCCTTCCTTCTGCTGGCTTTGGGGTTAGATTGTTCTTCCTTTTGGAGGGCTTTGAGATGAAGTATAAGCTTCTTTATTTGGGATCTCTCTTCATTTTTAATATGGGCTCTCAATGCTATGAATTTTCCCCTTAGGAAAGCTTTCATGCTGTGCCAGAGGTTTCGATATGTTGTGTCTTCATTTTTGTTCTCTTCCAAGAATTTGTGGATTGCTTCTTTCATGTCTTCTTGGATCCATTCTTCATTTAATAGGGTATTATTCAATCTCCAATAATATGTGTGTTTTCTGTTACGATTATTGCTGTTGATTGCTAGGGTCATAGCGTTGAGGTCTGAAAGGACACACGGGATAATGTCTACTTTCTTATATTTGCTGAGATTATCTTTATGATAATCTCCATAAACCAAAAGGTGTATTCTGCTAACTTAGGATGGAAAACTATATATGTTTGTTAAGTCCATTTGGTTTATGGAGTTATTCAGGCTGGCGATTTCTTTATTGATTTTTTGTTTTGATGATCTGTCTAATGGTGACAGCGGAGTGTTGAAGTCTCCCAGTATTATTGTGTTGTGATCCACGAGAGGTTTGATGTCGTGAAGTAATTTATTCACGTAATTGGTTGCACTGTTGTTTGGAGAGTAAATATTAACTGTGGTTATTTCTTCCTGTTGAAGGGTTCCTTTTAGTACTAAGTAGTGGCCTTCTTTATCTCTTTTGATTGATTTATGATTGAAATTTACTTTGTCAGATATAAGTATAGTGACACCGGCTTGTTTTCTTTGGCCATAAGCATGGTAGATCTTTTTCCATCCTTTCACTCTTAATCTGTGGATGTCTTTGCCTGTTAGGTGAGTTTCTTGTAAGCAGCATATGGTTGGATTATGTTTTTTGATCCAGTCTGCGAGTCTGTGTCTTTTGAGTGGTGCATTTAGACCATTCACATTCAGTTTTAAGATAGAAGTGTGCAGTTGTTTCGTAGTCATTGTGTCTTACTTAGCTATTTCCGTGGTTTTTTTGGTTAGTTCTTGGTGGGTGATACTTTCACTGAATTTCTTCAGTTTGTGGATTATGGGTATCAAGTGATTGTTCTTCTGTCTGGAGTATTTCCTCAAGAATTCTTTGTAGGGCAGGTTTTCTATTGACAAATTCTGCCAGTTTTGTTTTATCATGGAAAGTTTTTATTTCTCCATCAAATTTGAAGCTGAGCTTTGCTGGGTATAGAATTCTAGGCTGCATGTTGTCGTCATTTAGACGTTGAAAGATATTATTCCAAGACCTTCTTGCTTCCAGTGTCTGGGTTGAAAAGTCACAGACAATTCTTATTGGCTTGCCTCTGAATGTGATTTGGCGTTTCTCCCTTGCTGCTTTTAATATAGTTTCTTTGGTATCTCTGTTGTACATTTTGAATATGATGTGTCTAGGTGAGTTTCTCTTTTGATGAGGCCTATTGGGTGTCCTGTAAGCTTCCTGGATGAGCATGTCAGATTCTACTTTTATTCATCATTAGTTCCTAATTCTGGGGCATTTTATTGCCTCTCAGAGAAAATCCATAACATCCGATCTCCATTCTACTGTCCACCCTCTACTGGAAACCACAATTGCACTATTTGTTTTTGTTAATTTACCTATTGTGGATGTTTTGTATAAATGTGGCTTTTTGCAGTGACTTCTCTTATGAGCACAGTGTTTTCAGGCTTCATCCACATTGCAGTGTGGGTTACTACTTTATTACCTTTTGTAGTTGAGTATGATTCTGTTGTGTGATATAGCCCATTTTGTTTGTTCTTCAGTTGATGGTCATATGAATTGTTTCCACTGTTAAGCTATTATGAATAATGATGCTGTAAACACAAACATAGAAATATTTGTGTGGGAATATGCTTTCATTGCTCTTGGGTATATACCAAGGAGTAGATAGATTATTCTTACACAATAGACCTAAGGGAAAAATGCTAAATTATCTTTCAAAATTATTTCTAGAATATAATTCATCATTTCTTAGGAAAGCAATTCCTCCTTTAATGGCCTTTTAAGGATTTGTGAATAAGAACCTAAAAAAAAAAACTTATTTTCAGTCTGTATTGGAAATCTGTAGAAACAAAAAAAAATTCTGAATTTTGAAATGATGTGTGACCACGTATAATGTATATATTTTCCTTCAGTCATCCCTATCACTTAAATGTACATTATTCTATCATTTTTTATATAGTAGTGGTCAGTATTAGAGCAAAAAGAAAATATTCAAAAGTTGACTCTATAAGAAAAAAATTCACTCAAAAATCTATAAATTTGACATAGAAATACAAAGCAACTACCAAAAAATAGCCAACATTGTATAAGCTATGTATTTAGCATTTTATTTATGGATTTTTGTAATTGGAAAAAAGTGGGAAAGTACCTAATGAGAAGGGTAGATTTAAAAATCACCCATCCACAGGCAGACACAGTAGCACACACCATGTAATCCCAGCAACTCAGGAGGCAGGAGGATCACAAGTTCAAAGCCAGCCTCAACAACTTATCAAGTCCCTGAGCAACTTAGCAAGACCCTGTCTCAAAATAAAAAATAAAAATGGGTTGGCAATGTGGCGCAGTGCTTAAGTACCACTACGTTGAATCCTTGGAATCAAAACAAAATAAAAACAAAAACAAAACTAAACAAAAAATAAATAAATAAAAATCACCCTTCCTAAAATTTACAGTAAATAAAAAGACAATATAAACATTTCCAATGAATATTTAATAATGTAGTCAAATACATGAAATATATTCAATATAATAGAAAACCACACACTAAAAGTAAAAAATTACATATATGCATTTTCCTTATTTCATAAAAATACAGAATGCACAAGTATTTCTAGATGCTAAAAGATTTTGGGGGGTAATTGAAATTTTCTTATGCTTTACATAGTTTTTTAAATGTTATAAAATTATTATGCATTATAGATAAAATTAGAAAACATATAATTTAAAAATTGTCCCTACCATATTTGTTATCAAGATAATCAGTTAATTCTACAAAAACCCAAGTCATTTTCATAAAGTACCAACTAACTCAAGTATTTACATGCATATAGGAAACAGATGTCACTAAGTGTTGTATGGGATATTAATACTTTAATGATGAAAAATAGGGACATTCAATTGCTCAGGAAAAGGTAGAATGCTGTATTCCAAACTGAAGCCTCAAGTTGCTGAAACATACTGATTTTTGCAACTTGGGAAACGGAGTTGCAAACAGCTTCCAGTGTGACAGCTCAATACTCTGTATTATATAGCACAGTTCCCTATATCAAAGAGTTATTGAACCCAAAAATGTGCCTAGGTAGAGAAACCCTATTATAAATGATTCATATTTTAAACAATCATTTCATTAACATAGATGCTCAATGGTCAATAGTTATTATTTTATTTTTATTAACATGCAAGAATTATATATGTTATGGGTTTCAATGTGATATTTCACTGCATGCAGACAGCTTTCATTTAAATATTTAAAAGCTTTTATTAGGCACAGAATCTGGAAATGTAACTGTTAAATCTGAAATTAAAACTATGTGTAGGATAAACTTATAATTTTTGCAATTAAGCAAACATGGTATATCAATTAGAGCTGGTGCTATCTAAAGTTACTGCAATAAAAAAAAGAGCAGTTGAGATTTTGAAACTTGTTTCATGAAAACTTTCTTCTGAAATAAATTACTCTGGAAATGAACATTTTTGCACTTCAGTTTCTCAATACCATAAACATGTAGGGTTTTTTGTTTTCTTCATTAAAGTGTTAACATAAATCTAATTTATTACACATCTACTAGAGATTTCATATGGAGATTATATTCACAGAGCTATTTGGATGTATTGTTTAATGAAAACATGCCTCTATCTTCAAAGGCTTTTCATTGTGTTAAAAAAAATGACAGAAAATAAACTGGGTACTAGCAAAATGTATGAAAAATTATTTTCAGAAAAGATATAGGCACTTTTAAAGTCTGACTAAAAAGTGGATGTTATGCAGAAATTAGATGACTAAAGAAAGAATGACATGATAGGAATCATGTGAACAAAAACCGGAACTCATTCTACACAATTTGTAGAAGTGAATCCTCTGCACTTGACAGCAAGTCTCTGCAAGGGAATGGATGTGACTTCATTCTTCCACTTTGCCTCACACTGTGATTCCCTGCAATCCCTGAGTTTCTACACCTCTCTTCTTGCAGGCTTAGAAAAGAGCTACCCTTCCAAAATACAAGCAACCAACTCTTTCCCGTAATGAGACATTTCCTCATGCTGTTTCCTCCTCCTCCTCCTCCTCCTCCTCCTCCTCCTCCTCCTCCTCTTCTTCTTCTTCTTCTTCTTCTTCTTCTTCTTCTTCTTCTTCTTCTTCAGAGAGAAAAACAGTGGGAGAGAGAGAGAACAACAGAGAGAATCAATTTTTATTTAGTTTTTCACATGGCTTTCATTGCTCTGGCACCCAGTTGTGTACGTGGGTGCTGGGGTTTGAACCTGTGTACTTGCGCATGCCGGACAAGCGCCTTAACCACCTAGCCACCACTCCAGCCCCTGCTGTTTCTTCTTTGCATGACCAAATCCTTTTTTAAATAAATAAATCACCAGTTGTCTACTCCTCTATTTAAAAAGATTAGCCTCTATTATTTTTCCTTCTCAATGTAATTCTTTCTCTGTCATAATTCCTGGAATTTGGTGATTATTTATTATTTATTTGTCTTATGTATTGTCTGTCTGTGACACTCTGACACCTGACAGGGAAACCTTGTTCTGCTGACTATAGTTACTCACTCTCCTGAAGAGTGGTCGGCACAGTGATGATTGGATGAAATGCCTGAATGGTTTTGCAAAGAGTAAAAAAATGATTTTAAGCATCACATGCCATGTGTAGTTGTATGCATGCTCATTGGTTAAAGAGACAAACTAGACTTTTACTCCCCAACACTTTCAATATAATGTGTGCTGGTGGGGGCAGAATAACCAGGAACTCTTTCATAGGTCAAGTGCAGAACTCTGGAGAAATAAATAGGAGAAGCTACTTGGGTGGTCAGAAAAGGATACTTGAAAGTCAAATGCCTAAACTTTGACCTGAAGGAAAAATAGATGCTTTCCAGATGAAGAAAGGGTGAAGCATGTCCCCAGCAAAGAGAACTCTCTTAGATCACCATTTAGGTCTAGAGCATAGAATTTTCATTTACTCCCATAGAGAATACAGGAAATATAAAAGCACTTTCTTTTTGGCATTCCTTAAGTGGTTAGTTTTGAGCAGTGCAACTGGGGACATCGAGGTGACAGTGTTCAGTTGGAAGTCTGCAGCTCAGGAGAGAGGTCTGCATTGGACATGTGGATTTGGGGAGTTGTCAAATTGCCAAGATGGGAATTGAAGGCATGTGTAGGGATGACATCTTCCAGACACAGTGTGCAAACTCAGACGAAATAGTCTCAAGTAGTGGAAGAGATGGCAACAAAGACTGAATAAAGAGAAACCAAGGGAGTAGGGAGAGGTTTCCAGGGCAAGTGAGTGGTGAGCCATGCCACCCATTTAGAGGTAGAGGCCACATGCTTGGGAGACAGCACACACGAGAGGAATAGCTTTGACACTTGCAAAGTGAATATAGTCATTTAGAGGGCAAAGTCATGGTGGTGGTAGAGGCAAATTTCCAGCTATGCAGGTTAGATGAAGGATTAAACAATATTAAACTAGAGAAAGTAAAGGTATGTAAGTTTTTTTCAAATATTGGTTGTGAGAAGAAAAGTCAGCACTTATTTAGGGTCATGGATTACCGTTTTCATAAAGGAAGAGAAGTCTGGCTTTGGGTTAGAGACAGAGCCAATGAAAATGCAGAAGTTGAAATGTAGGGGAAACAGAGGGCAAAAAAGATGAGTTGTGCTGTTCTAAGGTTTCAAAAGAATATAGACTAAGTGCTTTACAGATTTCATAACATATTCACATAGATTAGTTTGTTAAATACAATAACACTTTCATATAGGTCTCAGTATTCCCGCTGTACAAATGTAAACAAAATGAGATTCTGCAGGTTTTAGAAATTCGCCTGAGGGCACCCAGTTAATAACTGAGGAGGCTGAGATTTGAAATCTTGTCAAAATTGCCTGTTCTTTCCCACTAAGCAATTCTGACAAGTTAACTGTTTCTCCGGCCTCTGCTCTCCAGCATTGGTAACCTTCACTTACAAATTACAGAATGCTGAATAAAAGGAAGAGAAACTGTCTTGGCTTATTTTAAAATACAGCAGCTCACTACTTGTGTCTCAATTTAAGAATAAAATAGAAATCAACAGCTGAAAAACATTTCTCTAATCATACTCTGGACTCTACCCAAGTGTAGTTAGCATATGGACAGTCTCCGTATGGCAGAGGAGATTGTTAGAAATGCAGATTCTGAGGTCACCCACCCCATGGGTGACTGAGCCAAAACCTCAGAGGGTGAACCTAGAAATCAGCTTTAACAAGCCTTCAGGAGACTCTCTTAAATACTAGTTTAGGAAGCGGTGCCTGGCTTGATCATATTCAACAAAATGAGAGTATTTATTTGAAAGCACTTTAAAAATTATGTGCTAAAATGTTCATCTGAAATTAAAATAGAGCTCGGATGTACAGGACCATCAGTACCATCTGAATATGTTGGAAACTAACTTCACTTAATTAACACTTCCCATGTGGTAAACATTAAGGAATTGATAATGTATATTTAAAATATTATAGACACCTCAAGTTTAATTTTTTAAAAAGTGAAGGAAACAGAATCCCAAACAAAATCTTTAAACTTTTGAAATGGCAGCAGCTTATTCTAGAAATGAAAGACAGTAGCTGACATATAAAATTATACCAGCAATAAAAGAGCCCCTGTGTTCAGAGCTAATGACATCTTTGATAATCAAGGCATCAACTGCAGCCCTGTAGTCGCTAGAAGACAAGACTTTCTAGTGTATTTGTCTCCTCCATTTTCTTTATGAGTGAGTTGATAATAGACTCATAAACTCCAGTTAACACTAAACAGCATTAGCTTTAAGTTCTTAATTATTTGACCATGCGAAGAAAGAGAAAAACCAAAAAAAAAAGGTGATTGTTATTTTAGCAGCACCAAGATTTGAATGAAAACACAATTTGACTAAAATTGAGTCCACTAAAATAACAGCCCAATGAACACATTTTCAATAAGTTGTGTTAGACATGTAGTTCCAGCTATTCTACATGTCTTATTTTAATCATTTTTATTTAAATTTTTAAAGAAAGGTATCCATAAAACAGATTATATTTTTCCTATATGCCTATAACATTTGTAGTTTGTATACTTGCTACTTTTATGCTGTGTTCATCCCTCCCTTCTATCCTCAGCTCCCATCCCACTCTTTCTAGACCCTTTCCATCCCTATCTTATCTTTTTTTTTTAAACTTCTCTTTCTGTGTCTGATTTATTTTGTTTAATATAACATTCTCCAGTTTCAACCATTTTGCTGTGAATGATGTGATTTTTTTTTAATGGCCAAAGAATATTTCTTTTCTTCTATTGTTTCTTTTCTTAGGTATACATGACGTAAGATTACAAGATGACCCTCAAATGTACACACATGAAAGTTGCTAACGAATGGTTAGAATAACTTGATATTAGAAAATAATAGTGTTTACATTAAATGGTCTATTGGAACTTTATTCTACATAAATTGTTATCATGTATATGTTATTTTATTTACTTAACAAATGATAAAATCAATTTTTCTTTTGATTATCTGTTTCCAGCAGCTATTTTATTTGTATTGTCACTCTGCAAGTACTTTCTATTATAATATTATCTCTAGCCCTTCAGATTTTTCTCTCTTAAAAAAAGAACTATTCATGTATTTCATGCAGTTCATCAACTATACCAAAAGCTATTTATACATGCATATGTAGATGGCTGAACATTTGGAAATGAGAAGTTCCTATTAACTGATATTATAGATCCCTAAAGTGGGTTCCATAATTCTGAAGTCTGATGCACACACAAATAAATACACATGTAGATATAATGGTTTTACTCTTTTTTTTATCCATAATATTTTAGAGAGAAAAGTATGGAAGAACAGTATAAACAACTTGACAAAAATTGACTAATCAATTAGTGTGAAAGTGATTGTAGGATCAATTATGCTATTTCACCAGCACTCAGCCTCCAAATTAACCTGATCCTGATTAAATGATTCTGTGATGAGAACCCACAGTAACCATCAAATATATACAAAGCTCAAGTATTCAGGATTCCTGTCTGCCTCTTGGAATTTACATGCATGGGGGAAAAAAATCTTCAAGAGGATGACTAAGCAGGGATTAAAGATGAAGCTGGACCTGTCCATCTAATTGACTAGACCCAGCACAGACCATTATTTGGAACAAGCTCCTCTAATGAAAGCTGCTCATTTATAGCTTAAAGGTCAAGCTTTCCAGAGTCGTGCTAAGGAAGAGTGGACACTATGAAGATGCATGATCAGAGTCAATCTACAATGTCAAGGAAACCTAAGTGATTTTGTAGGTAAATTATTTTAGAAAACTTACACATATCCAGCTGAAAGCCTGGAACTCTAAGGTAGCTTGTTCAATGCTTTTCTTCTGATGTTTATAATTATATCGGTGATATTTTCAAAAGCTAGTTTATTAGATAAAAGCCCTAAATGAACCATATTGCAAATTCCAGAAATAGTATGCTCTTAAAATATTGAAATTCTATTCTGAAAGAATAGTTGGAATTTCTTTTTGTAATTTGAACCCACTAATAAGATTTAATTTAGGTGTATATATATATATATATATATATATATATATATAATTTAAAACATTATCCAACATGTGATCAAAGCTTACGAAATATTGAATTTTTATTTAAGAAGCTGTATATCCAGCAGCTCTGGAAAGCCGTGTGGAGAATCCTAAAAAAATTAGGGATGGACCCACCATACAATCCACCTATCCCTCTTCTGGGTATTTTCCCAGAGGAGTTAGAATTAGTACATTACAGAGAAACGGCAAAATCTACGTTCTAAATTGTGGAACCAACCCAGATGTCCATCACTGGATGAATGGATCCAAAAACTGTGATACACACACACACACACACACACACCATGGAGTTCTACTCAGCAATTAAAATCAATGAAATTGCAGCCTTTGAAAGTAAATGGATGGTAAAAGAAATCATGCTGAGCAAAGTTACCTAAACCCAGAGAGTCAAGGATCAAATGTTTTCACTCATCTGTGGAGACTGGAGCTAAACCCAGGCCGGTGTGAAAGGTAGTCAGCCTCATGTATTAGACCCAGCAAAGGTGTAGCAACACATAATTTAGGGCAATCACAGAGATGTATGGGGAAGCGGGGGGAGAGAGTAGGTGGGGGAGGGGAAGGGAGGGAGACTAGGGAGGAATCTAGGGGGTAATTCTGCTTTAAAAATGTATTCATATCATATTGTTACTTTATATGCATTTATGATTGTACAATAACTCAAATCCTTAATTTAAAAAAATTTTAAAACCCCTCAACCCAATGATGTTAATGAACCTTGCAGTTCAATCAACTCCCAGATCAAGCCTGCCAGACAGTACAGTTCTGTATGCACAAGCTAAGATCCAACTGACTTCGAGGGTAGCTTCCTTACCTTCATCCTTTTTTTAAATACATTTAACTCATCCCACAGTCTAGCTCATGGAAGATACTTAATAATGGCTCTTACTTAAATGAATGAATAGAATGAATGATTGGCATACATCATGGACTCACGTTTAAAACATTTGTACCTTTTTGAATAGATAGTAGTGATGATCGCCTAACCGTGTGTATGTAATTAGTGCTACTGCACTAAATGTCTAAAACTGGCAAAATGATAAATTTTATGGTATGCTTTTTTTACCACAATAAAACAATACTAAAAATATGTTGCCAAGAAAAGCTGTATATCTTCTTTCAATATTGTCTTTTGTTAAAATGTTGAAAGTGCTATATTCTAGTTAGTTCAGTTTTATTTTTAAATAAAGAGGGACAGTGAGAGAGAAGCAATTTTTATTTAGTTTTTCATGTGACTTTTGTTCCCCCAACACTTTGTTGTGTACATGGTGCTGGGGTTCGAACTCAAGTACTCACACATGCCAGGCAAGCACCATAACTGCCAAGCCACAGCTCCAGCCCTCTGGTTAGTTCACTTTTACTAGAAACTAATTATCTGTTGAACACCATAGAGAATAATGAGTGGACTTCTCTCCAAATTAGCTTCCTATGGAAATCACCATAATGTGATTATTTTGATTGTTTCATAATAAAAATGGAAAATTTGCAAAGATATTTACCCAATTATTATATGAATATTAATAAGGATTGTATCAGTGAGTAAAATTGATTTAATCAAACAAATATTGGATGCATATACCATGACAGAAATTTATATTAGAGTGAAATTAAATATGAATTCCTTAATAAAATTATTTTTGATCTAGAATTAATATACAAAACCATAAAGAAATTAGTAACATGTGTTTCATTGGCATTTGGTAATTGGAGGGTACTGAGAGAATTTTATAGATAATTTTGAGTTCCAGGCCTGGGACTCACATCCTTACTATACTTGGACCAATCATGTCATTAGTTTGCACCTCAACTCTAAAACCAAAAGTAATAACAATGTCTACCTCAAGTGATTATTTTGAAAAATTATGTAAATTTATGTTTGGGAAGGTCTGTGATATATTAAAGTTCAATTCAGCAAGAATTTAAGTTATTACCATGTGCATGAGTTAATAATTCCTAGACTCCTATGAAAATTAAAGGAAAACAATGTAGTTTTTAAGAAAAACACATGTCAGACTTGTGATGAGCTAGAAACATTAAGTTCCTGAGTATCAGCATGAGGTACTCAGTGCTTTACATTATTGAAGGAAAAAATTCAGGGTGCTGGTAATGTGGACATTATAAGATATATATCTGTGTGCTTTCACACCAGAAGTCTAGAAATTGCCAAATCTTTGCATTGACACATCTGTTAGTAGAAACCTCTTCATTTATCATTTAAATGTCAATAATCAGTTTGAAAGCAAATATTGATTACTCCCAAGGGATAAAGGTTATCATTAATATATGGAAAACTGAAAATTGACATAATGTTGCAGTTATATAAGTGATTTATTCTTTCAGCTTCTCTTTATCTGAACTTTTCTTCTCAATGCTTCTCTATCAATAGGTATTAATATTGACTCAATGTAAAAACTAAAAATGAAAGTGCAAACTTGCAGAAACTGATCTTAATTTAGATCTACTATAGAAATGAAAATTATATTGATACTGATATTTGAAAATCTCTAATTGTGTGCCATCATGTATAGGCAATGTGTTATACTAGAAAAACCCATTTTAAAAAAAGTTCAATTTTTAACTTTCCTACTGACTTACATCATAACTTTGACAAATTCCATGCTTCACTTTTTTCTTCCGTACAGAAGAAGATGGGGTGAAGGTCAGCAAATGGAGTTCATCTGTATTGTTTTGAAAATTGTCCTACTTCTAAGTATTGCCTTGATTGTGATGTTATAGAAATTAGTTACCAACACATGTATTGAAATACCCTGGCTTCTGCTAATATGGTGGCTATTGAAAGAAAGAAAGAAAATTCTAAAGCAATACCCATTGCTTCTTAACTTGCCATTTCTTATTAAAAAAAAAAAAAAAACAAGAAAAAAGCAGAGGAATATACAAAAGGGAAGAAACTAGAAGAAGGAAGAATGAGATAGGGAAAAATTTGTGGAATGAATCAGACTTAATTTTCCTTCTTTCTTATATGAACATATCTTAGTGAATCTCATCAACATAGATATCAACAAATCACTAATTTTTTAATAAAAAACTAATAACAGAAAGATCAGTAGAGTACAGGGAAGAGAATGGGAAGAGAAAACACTGGGAACTGAATTACAAGGTTATATTGCATGCTTTTATAAAAATGTCAGTGATTATCCCATTGTCAAGTATGTCTAAAAAGAACAGAGGATGAGAAGAATGCAGGGGAAGGGAAAAAACTGGGGCCTAAATTAGAACAAGATAAATTCCATGCTTTTATAATGATGCCATTGTATATGCTTATATCATGTATACCTAAAAGAACCAATAAAAAGTTTTAAAAAAATATGAAGCCAAGACAAAGAGAAAATCAAGGTCTGTGAACTGTGGCACTGTGGAAGGCAGTCTGGTCTACTGGGTAGAGAATAACCAAGCTGACCAATGACCAACACCTCTCCAAAGAAGAGCAATTATATTTTTCTCTGTATGTTTCAGATTCACCTTGTATTCTTGACATAGAGATTGTTTCCATAGGGGCTAGAGAGGTGGCTAAGTGGTAGAGCACTTGCCTGGCATGTGTAAGGGTTTGAAAACCAGCACCACATACACAACTAGGTGTCAGAAAAGAAAAAACAAAGATGAAAAAATAAATAAAATTGATCTTCTCTCGAAAAAAATATTTCCATAAGTAAAATTGGACTATAAATATTTCTTATTATATCTCTAAGAAGAAAAAGTATTCTATATTAACTACTATTTTGAATAGCATGGAACATTTCAGATCATGTTGGGTTCAAAATATGTGATTAGCTTGGCAACCTCCCAACCTGGTCTTGACCAGGTTCTCTCTCATATGAATGGGAGAGAAGACAAAATCTGTTCACCTTTAGGGAAGCATTCCCAGCTCTATGACAATAGCAGAAAAATATTTTTCCTTATGAGTCAAGGCCATGGATGTTAACTTATAAGACCAAATTTATCTCTGCCTTCTGTTCTCTCTGATTGCTTAAAATGAACTATAGTCACATGTTCATGTTACATAAATGGCTAATTAACCACTCATAAAATTTTGTAATTATTTTTGATTCATAAACTAAAGAAAAATTGAAGAAACCATAATAAGATAGCACTGCATACCCACCAGGATGGCCATGATTTAAAAGACAGTAATAAGTGATGGTGAATATTTGGAGAAACTAGAATCTCCATACCTTGCTGGTGAGAAGGGAAATGGTGCAGGTATCTTGAAAAGTCATTTGGTACTTGTTCAAGAAGTTAAACAAACTTACTATATGACCCAGATATTTAATCTCTTAGTGTGTACTTAAGAGAAAATATTTTGTCCACATAAAAACTTATGTACAAATTTTCATTGTAGCATTATTCAAAATAGCTAAAAGTAAAAACAATACCATATTCAATATGGTATATCCTTGGTCCATTGTCGCCACTCATCTGTGGAGGTGGGGACTAGACCCTGGACAATGAGAAAAGTTGGTCTAGTAGCATGAGTTAAATACAGATAAGATGTAATGCTTTACAATCTAATACTTTTTTTAGAGTTATAGTGAGAAGGGGAAGGGAGGGATAAGGGAGGGTAATTGGAGGGGGGCACTCCTGGGGATAATTGCAATATCCAGAATATATACACATTTTATATTATTTTGTTAAAATCTTGTAAGGTTGTTCAAAAATTAAAAAAAAGAAAAAAATAAAATAAATGAAAACTAATATGTGTTATAACATGGATAATCCTTGAAAACACTTTGCAAAGCAAAAAAAGCCAGACACTGAAAGTTATATATTATATGATTCCATTCATAGGAATTTCCAGAATTAGCACATTTATAAAGATAGAAAGTATATTAGTGGTTGCTTTAAAGCTAAGAAGAATGGGGAAACTGAGAGAAAATCTACTAGGGTATATGGTTGCTTTTGTGGGTGGTGAAATTGCTCTGGAATTAAATAAAGAACATGGTTGTCCAAACTTATAAATATGGGGCTGGAGCCGTGGCTCAGCAGTTACAGTGCTTGCCTGGCATGCACAAGGACCCAATTTTGAATCCCAGCACCAAGTACACAATGAAGTGTCAGAGCAACAAAAACCAGATGAATAACTAGATAAAATTGATTCTTTCTCTCTCTTTCTCTTTCTCTCTCACTGTCCCTCTCTCTTAAAAAAATCATAAATATATTAAAAATTGCTGAACTACCTATCTTAAAGTAATAAATTTCATGAAATGTGAATTATGCATCAATTTTTAAAAGGTCATGGTGAAATAGAAGTGAAGTCATGTCCATGTTGTCCAGGAAGTTGTAAATTTAATTTTGAATTTTTTAAAACAGGAGATGCAATTTTCTTCCACATTAAGTAAAAGTATTTTGGCTATGGAGTGTAGAAAAGCTTTCACTTTTCTCTTCTAACCATTATTTACTACATCAATGATAACAGAATTGTTCCTAATAGCTAGTACTGAACATTTTGTTCTTAAAAACTTTTTTTTCAGGCTACTGATAGAAGCAAATGACACTCTGAAATTCAGATATCAGGCAGGTTATAGTACAACCACGAAGGACATTGCAAAGCCCTGGGGTGCTCCTACCAGTTAACACCCTCAAGGTCTAAAAAGGTAAGGGACAAGATGTGTTAGCAGGATAAAGACACAGAGAGCTGTATAGAGAAGAAATCTGGCTAGGCACTGAGGTTTTTGCTCAGGATTGCATCAAAGCCCACTTTGACATCATAAATGGAAAGCTAGGAGTCTGAATACCACGAAGGTCCCCAAGTTAACTCTTCCATCTCTCCTATCTCGTGAGATCATGCTGGCTCTGCCCCAACTGGTCAAATCCAGAAACCAGTGTTTTTAAGTGTCGCTCATGCAGATCAGATTTTCAGCAAAATTGTAGAGTGACTAATTGTGGAGAGTGGGTCTTTGGGGACAGGGCTTAGCTAACCACCTGAATTACTTTATTTCTACCTGTCTACAATTAACATGTATGGAATTAGAGTTATACACTTTATCTAATAAACTAAAATTTCTTTTAAGAGAAAGTTTGGATTTTGCAAATTTGTGAATTTCTAATACTACTTTAAAAGCTATTTGATGGACTGAGAATGTTGCTCAGTGGTACAAAGAACTCTTGCCTTGTATAAGCCAGGTCCTGAGTTTGAAACCCCAGCATTGCCAACAATAAATAAATAAAATAAAGTAACAGTAATAATAATAAAAACTTTTTGATATGTACATCAAGTATTTAATGAATGTTATTTGAATACAATTTTTAAAGTATTCTGTACTTTTTCTTAGCAGTCAGGAATTATATAATTTACATGTTAACTACTAATTTACAAAATTCCTGTCCCCACATGATATATGAAAGAAAATTATTGGCTTTTTTCATGTCTGAGAATATTTTTAGTAACTTTAGTTAGGGTTTATCATGTTTTTCATCCAGGTATATTTTATTTAAAAAAAAATAACAAGAGAAAGAAAGAAAGCCTTGCTATGAAAAATGCTTTTAAAGGTCACTTACCACTCATTCATGTTGAGATTCTGATTCACTCTTTCTGCAGGTAATGACAGCTTAAAAATGTCACCAATTGCATTGCAGCCAAATGGACCCTTCCTTTTAAAGTTCAGTTGTGAAAATAACTACTAGTAGGAATGTTTTATGAAAAAAAATCATAGCTCTTTTTTAAAGTATATGGCTATTGACGACATTCTGACCATTAAGACAATTTCTCCTTCACACAATGAACGCGTGAAATGCAAACTCAGTACATAACTTTTTAGGAGAAAAAAGATAAAGATATAGAGCTTTATTTTTAAAGAAGTATATGGATTTTTAAACTAATGTAAGATGGGGAGAATTAGAAAGTTCAGGAGGTAAATGAGTCAAATCAGCAACTGGTTACTCTGTTCTGTGAAACCAAGCCTAGGAACATTTCATATTCAGAATGACAACAATGTATGTAAACGTAACCTACACTTGGCAACAAGAATTTTGAAGTCTGTTTGAAAATATTAAGCTTTAGATGGAGGCTAACAGTGCATGAAGTCTAATAACGAAATTGTGGTTTGTCTGATAATGTATGGACTTTATATCATACTTGTTACTGGTATTAATGGGCTATTTTCCAGGCTTATGTCCCTACTTTAGATTTGGTGCGGGATCAATAGACCTTAATGAGAGATGGAGGTTTCTACTTTAAACCACAGGTTATACAGAAAATTATTATGTCAATAAAAAGAAAATGTAAGTTACTTTTTCTTATCTTGGCCCTCATTCATAAAAGATTGCAATATTCTTCCCCAAAATCGGTAAGAGGTGGGTGAATTCTTTATTTCATACATCAAAATCCTCTTCTGTGTATACAGCATTCAAAGAGAAAGTACAGCTGTTGTTTCTAGAGTCAAAGGTTGACTGGATTGCTTTTTGGTCCTGTTTGGCTTGGGGCTTCAGCAGTGCCCCGAGTTCTTTATTATCTTCAGACTTCTGTCTCTGAGTAGAAGGTAAGTCTAATATTTGTTTTTGAGGCCTTAGTCCTTTTTGAATGACAATATTCTAGATAAGTACTCGGCACATCAATGAATAGTTGAAGAAAGATAAGAAGAAAAAAATGCCAGTTGGACTTTCCTGTTAATTTGTACTAGAAACTTTCCAAATTTTCTTGATATACTAAAAGATTTATCTTTCATTTTAGAAGCAACAAATATTTATCTTCTGATGTCTCACAGTTCCTATTTCTCTACCTTCCCTTATTTAAATCTACCATACTATCATTTTGTCATCTAAAAATGATTTCTTTAACTTACTATTGAAATAGGTAGTGGTGTATTTTAAATTGATTTCTTAAGATTACCAGTCCATTGCTTTTGATCTCTCAAATATTTCTTATAGGACACTAGTTCCATTATGCAATTAAAAGACAGTAATTTAAGTTCTATAGACATCTATTCCAAATAAAGTCATTTAAGTTGACAGATAAGCTTTTTAAATTGTCTTACAATTTGAATCTTGAAAATAAATGGAAATTCTGATTTATGAATCACATTTTATGAGACGAGCTTGATGTCCTTCCACGTCCAGAAAGGGAATTGTTGTAACTTGATTTCATATATGTGTGTGTGTGTGTGTGTATGTGTGTGTGTGTATTTCATATATATACAATAAGATATTGAATGGTAAAAGCATTTTATATTGACTTGAATAATGCCCATATTTTATAGTAGTTGGAAATAACTTGTCACAGGAAATATAATATCTAAGTACTCAGATAATATCTAAGAACTTTTTCTAGGGACTTGCATAGTAAACTATTAACTTCTTTGACTCTTAAAGAAAACTTAGCTTTTGTATTCCTGAGCATAAGATCTCTGATTTTAATCCCTTTTGTTCTTGTTTACTGGATACTTCAGGAATATTGTCATGTTAAAAAAGAGCAGTAGGAGGAGAAAACACTATCGTCTTGTATATCTACCCTTATGCTGTCATTGTACCTTCCTACTAGAGAGAAGTTAATTATATATGTTAAGCATATGTCTGTGAAAGGTTGGGAAATGTCTTTTAAAACTGCTAAACAAAGCTATTGAAGATAGATGAAAAAACAAAACAAGAAGAGAGTACCACCCACATACACATAATCCAGTTTTCAACAACAATAAAAAAATTTGGAAAAATACAATTTAATAGTAAAAGTGGTACACCCTATGCTGTACTCGAAGGAACCAAAAATGAATAAATTCATATACTTTGTAAGATATAAGCAAAAGTTTCCCGTAAAAAGAACAAAATTGAAAGATGCCATTAGAAAATATTACTGTCCTGTTGCTGTTGATTTGTAGATACCTTTGAATGGCATTATTAAAATGTTTAAAATAAGTATTACCTGGATCTTTTTATTTCACTGTGACTTTTTTCTATCATTAATGGAACAATTAGTCTAGTTTATTTCCATTAAATCCAATCCCTGGAAACGGATATTTTTATAATTTTGATACACAGTCATTTCAGAGTCAAATAGGAATGCAATACCTGTTTAATTCTAGAATATTTTCCAATCAGAAAGAACGTACATGAGAAGAATGATTGTTTCCTTCAGTGCTCTATCCTCATTGTCTAAAACAGTACCGGGCACACAGTAGGCACATGAATATTTGTTGAATGATTGAACGAATATTTCTCAAAACATGTATCGCGGAGTATTCTCCTTGTTTCATAACTGGGGAAATAGAGGTTGAGAGTGGTTACAAGCTTGAGTAAGACTATACAGCTGGAAGATGTACCTCACACCCCAAATCCTTTCTTACTGCTAATCAAATGCTGTTTCTAATACTATCTTAACTTGCAGCATTCAGTGATATTCCCCACTTTGATTAGTGTACAGAATGAAGTGAATGAAGGAAAAAGAATGACTCGCAGTAACACAGGTTTATCTCAGGAAGAAACTGCAGAGGGGAGGCCCAGGGGAGGCTGAGACCTGCCTTCCACTTACAGCCCATAGTAAAAATAGGGAGAGTGGGGGAAGAGGGAATTCGGTCAGTGCTGGGGGGTTGTGATGGAAGAGTCCTTCCTTATGATGATGGCAGTGTTTAGGTTGCTTTTGCATGATTGTAGAGTATTGCTCCAAGGTTTAGGGACTAGAAGTGAGGTGACACAAATCTAAGATGGAGGAAATGTTTCAAAATGGCATTGTCTTAAAATTAGTAATTTGTTCATTTTGTGTAAGATTAAATTGGGAAATGGCATATTAACCTTCTATTATAAAATAAAGTCTGTAGCATTCCAGTTAAAAATTAACAAATTTATTTCTTCTTAGAAAAAAATTGAAAGTGTCAGAATTGGTTACTATAATTTCATTTTTCTATAACCTAGGTACCAAACTTGATTTAATCCTTAATCTAAAAATCTGAAATAAGTGCACCAAAATCTGAAACGTTTTGAAAATTCAACACCAGACCACATGTGAAGGGTCAGAAAACACAAGCACAATAAAAATATTGTAAAAAAAAATTATTTTCAGGCTATGTGTATAAATATATATGAAACATAAATTAATTTTACATTTTGACTTGGTTCCTATCACTAAGATATCTCATGTACACCCAAATATTCCAAAGTCCTAAAATTTTTGAATTATGAAACATGTCTTGTCCCAAGCCATTTGGGATAAAAGATACTCAACCTGTTATAATCACAGATAGTGTCTTCATCAAATCACCAGTATTTCTTTGCTTGATTCAAAAGTATTAATCACTGAAAAGAGAAGAACCAATTTAATTTTGATTGCCTCTGGAGAACCAGTTCTGGAAAAATTTTGGTGAAATGGCTTATCATCTTCTAGTTTTAATTATTTTGAGTCAAACTTAAATTTTATATTTCAGGTAGCTTTAATATGTTCCTTAAAAGTGCTCACATAAGGGGCAGGAGCGGTGCCTCATCAGTTTCAGTGCTTGCCTCGCATGCGCAGGGACACAGGTTCAAATCCCAGCACCATGTACACAGAGAAGTGTCTGAGCAATGAAAGCCACATGAAAAACTAAATAAAATTGATTCTCTCTTTCTCTCTCTCACAGTCCCTCTCTCTTTAAAAAAAAATGCTCAAATCAAGCAGATTACATTATTCTAGTTTTTAAAATCAGGAAAATTACAAAAATAAAATTACCAGTACGATAATATGTAGAATACCACAAGGTCATCCTTAAATCTCTGTCTCCCTTCTCATTACTGCTCTGTCCCTTGGTCACTTTGTTTTTGTCTTTTATTCCTTTTATAATTGTCAGGTTTGTTCCTGTGGTTCCAGGAATCACCCATTGGTTCTCTGCTTCTATCCTTGAAGAATTCATCATTCTTCTGGGTATAATTATACATTTAAGTCTCCCAAATTGCTTCTGCCATCTAGAACTCCAGTTCCTTGAATAAATCCTCTATTCTAATGTTCTGCTATACTGACATGAAAATTGGAAGAGAAATGCACAATTTTCCCCTTCAAGAAGTGATATTTTTCCACACATGGTGAGAATATTCAGTGACTTTGCTGACCTTACAGTGTCCCTATTTTCAGGTTCATCATGTGTCTGATTACTTCAAAATAATCAGTGACCAACTTGCACAAAACTGTCTCCTCAGTATTCATCTTATTCACTCTTCCTGCCCATTTTGTACACTTCATTGAAAATTAGATTCGTTATATCTCATAATGTGGCTACTGAATACTGCAGACTTTTTCTTAGCTGGTAGATCACCAGGCTTCATTTTGATAGCTCTGTAATGTAATTAATTCTTTATAAAGGAAATACTTGAGTAGTTTTCATTTCTGGAATCTCTACTAAAAATTTGTATGTGTATTAGGTTCTATTTTGGATGACTAAAAACCTTTAATGGGACTTGGGTTATGGTTCAGTGGTAGAATGTGTGCTCTGTGTACAATTCCCAGCACACACACACACACACACACACAACAACAACAACTTTAGTATATGGGTTAATGAGTAAGGAAAGGAACTGGATCATATAGATCATATAGGAATATTTTGATATCTTTGTGGTAATAAGTCCTAGATGATTGATGTATAAGAAAGAAGCAGGGAAATGGTGCACATGACAAACCAATTTGCACAAGCACACACACACACACACACACACACACTCCCTCCCACATCTCTCTGTGACCTATACACACACACACACACACACACACACATCCTTAAAAATTACTTTTAGTCTATCTCAATTAAAAAATATTTGAGATGTCTAATAAAATGTATGCATTGTAATAATTTCAAAATAAACATGTGAAATAAACAGGTGTATGGGATATATTTCTAAATAAAATTTTAAAAAGATTTTTGCATAAATCTATGGTCTTAAGACACCACTAAGTATTAGGAATAGGTCGTAAATTTCACTCTGAACTTCTTAACCACAAAAGTAATGAAAGAAACAAATTCAGTTACCAAAGTCACAATGTCCAAAAGATAAAAACAAGAGATCCTTCCTGATTCTCCAACCTGTGAGAAAACTTTCCCTTGGGTCCTTATAGGAACAGTACATGATGTGGGAGATCATTTTCTATGCCCTTACAGTAAATGTAGCCAATAGTTTATGAAACATAAAACCAATTCTGAGAAAGTCCAAAGCACTATGGAAGGATATTCAAGTCCCTGGTGGCTTGGTTTGATCTGAACATGAATTTTTCACCAAACTTTTTTTTATCAATATTTCAAATGTACACAAAAGCAAAAAGAGGAGTAAAGGGAATTATTCCCATCTCATATGAACAATTGTCAACATTTTACTATAATACTTTACCTATCTAACCATTCTGAGCCATTGAAACTAAACTTAAAGATTTTTTCAGTGTTCTGAGGGTGTACAAGCTGCATAATAGTTACATACCTTCACATATAGTGAAAACATAGTTTTTCAGCCTGAAGTTTTCAGTAACAGACCTTCCAAGAAGGAGCACTTAAGAACAATAGCCACAAAAGGATAAGATTTAAGGAAAGGTAAGCAAAAAGGTTAAGTTAAGGTCATGCTCTCTAATAAGGAGCAGGGGTAAAGCTATTTTGTTTCCCTTAATAAAAGTAAATCCATGTTCTCTTACAATCAACAGAGCCAATAATATGGACACACATACACCCCCATCCCACAAAGAAAGGATTGGCCCCTTTTTTTCTGATCTTAAGAATAATGTGTATAATATTAGGAAAATATAGTTAATATTGGCAATTTGATCAAAACAAATAAGGTTAGATTGAATTCAGTAATAATTTTTAATTACATAAATAGTATAACTAATAATTATTTTATCCATGTATAAAGCATTCCCTCTAAGTGGCCTTTTCAACAGTTCACACTCAAATAAGAGTATTTTAAGTTAGTAGCCCTTACTGAACCCCCAAATGAAAACAAATAAGGGACCAAGAATGAGATAATCATTCCTTACCCTGTGGAATACAATTAATAATTTTGTCCCTTATAAAAATGTAAACAAAATTTCAAACAGAGGCATCTGTTCTATGTAAGGTACTTAGAGAATATGACGAGGCTACTAATAAACTTCAGAAACTAAGCTTCACAAGGAGCAGACCCTGAGTTTGTTCCTGATTTCACTATCATTGTTAATGATACTTGACAAAGATGAAAACAAATGCATAAATACACAATACCAGGATGGCCCTGGATCTAGCACATTGCCGTCTTTTAGAGTATAATGAAAATCCATTTGGAAATAAACCTTTAATTCCAATGTTAATTTCTCAGTACTGTGTTTTTACTTGGTAAAGTTACTCTTGAAACCTCCTTCTGTTGTGGGAGAAGAGATGTCTCCAGAGAAGGGTCTGAGGAGTTCTCAGAGGAGGGGGGAATTCAACTCAGGACCATCAAGGTTCTTGACATACATGATGGAGAAGAGTTTTAGCATGAGCTGGACAAAGGCATAGCCAAAGATTTATTTAGGAAGGTAGCTTCAAAGGAGAATGAGAGCTGTCTCAAGAGTGAGAAGCAGTGCTGACTTGTGCGAGGGGTCCAATATTTGTAGAAGGGCTATATCACGGACCAGATTGGAGCTGGATCCAGGGTGCAGTTGCACAATTTCATGCCAGTTTTCCCTGCACTTGAGTTTCCCTCATTTAACAAGGACATGGGTCAAGGGCATGTTGCTCAGGATTTACAGTGGTATTTTCTGCATCTCAGTGGCTTGTGGGCATTTCCTTTAAGATTCAATGTTTCTCTTTTTATCCTGAATCCCTATCTCAATTAGATGCACTCTTTTTTTAAGAGAAGAAGAAAAGGATTTAATAATCATTTCACATTAAATGGTCATTTTCAGGAGTTTCATCTGGCTGTCTACCTTACTGATTAAAATTAGCTTGATATGATGTGTATGTAGATGGACAGCTCCTTGAAGTACAAAAATATTGACCTTCCAAATGACTGCTAACAAGTAAGCTCCCTTCCAAGTCATTTCACCACAGACATTTTGGAAATTCAGGAGACTGAATATGTAAAGATTAAGAAATAACTACCTTTTGAACTACCTTAAATTCATGAGAAAACAACTGACCACATCATGTTCAATAACTATAGAAAATTAAATGGAAAATTCCAGGAGAGAAGATTACCATGTATTTTTCAAAGTATTTAGGTGGAAATTTCCTTAAATTTCAGCAGTTTTTGTGCACAAACACACACACACACACACACACACACACACAATTCTATACTTCATTTTGTAACAAAAATAAGAATAATATTTTTACAAGTTTTTAATGATTTATGTAAACCTACTCAGCTGAACATTAAGCTTATTTTCTAAGATAAAGTATTGTTATGATTTTACTGACTAAAAAATAACTCACAAGCTCAAAATGTTTATCCTAAATTATTCAGTTAGCAAGTGGTAAATATGTGTATAGACTTCCTTCTGAACCAAATGACATAGAATCTCAGATATAAAGATTATAATGCTATTATATTTGTCTTTTAAGTGCTTACAAACTAACAACTGTTTTATATACAAGAAGCATGTAATTTAACATGTTGATGAATTCTAAGTTATGCAGCCAACACCTGAATTTGATATGACACAGATAAAACACCTTATAGCTCTTACTTCCTATCATTTTTAATAGATACTATTTTTGGAAGCTCTACAGTATACATATTATTTAGCTTTAACTACTCTTATTATTTTTTCTGCCAGGATGGATATATGAGCAAATATAGTCCTGATTTTTGGCAGAGGTGAGAATTGCTATGTACACAGTTTTGTGGTATATCTGATGTCCAAGTTACAATGCAAAAGTTCTAGACTTTTACAAAAACCATAGGTCTAGACTTTTGTGATAGAGTTTACCAGGATCATAAGTGCCTCCTCTTCTCTCCTTCTGTTTGAAGGACCTTCCATTTGCCTTTCTAGTCTTTGGTATTTATATTTTTTAAAAATTTTAATTTTGACATCAAGATATAAAAATGGACTCTTTTGGTCTACACTTCAAATTGTGTTGCATGTACAAATTCATATACCACTACTATGATTGAAATGCTGACCAGTTTCATCAGCTACCAGGACTCCTGTGAGCTATCCTATGTGGTCACACACTCTCCTCACTCATGGGTCCTGAGAACCATATTGTTTGCCAAAGAGACTCATAGAATACTTAACCCCTAGAGGTTGTATTTTTTGTTATTTTTGTTGCAATTCATCCAAGTAGTTTTGTGCATTAATAGTTAGTTCCTTTTGTTGCTGTATAGTATTCCATAGTATGGATTTACCATGGTTTTATCATTCATTCATCCATTGAAACACATTTAAAATGTTTCCAGTTGGGTCCATAAAAATTGGGAACAGGTTTTAGTGTAAAATTCAGTTTATTTTTCTAGAGTGAATACATGGTATTAATACGTGGTGATACAGTAAATATATGTTTGAATTTATTAAAAAATTGTCAAATTATTTCCCAAGTGCTTTTACTACTTGGTATTCCCACCCATATATGAAACTTACAGTTGTTTCAAATTTTTACCAACCACTTAGCATTGTCAAGAATGTTTTTTAATAAGTCATCCTGCGGGTGTATAGTAGCGTCTTATCATGGTTACAATTTAAGTTTCTCTAATTGCTAATGGTGTAAAACATTTTTTATTGTTGTTTTCTGTGTATCCTCTTTGGTAAGGTGCCTTTTTAAGACATTCTTTCCCATTTTGAGAAATGAATTACTTGTTTCCTTTCTTTTGGATTTTGAAATTTAAAAGTACATATGATAATATATTAATTATATATATTCTGAATATAAATTATTTGCTAAATATTGATTTTTTGAATAATTTATTTCATTCTATGTTTTTCTTTTCATTATTTTAGCAACATCTTTCCTGAAGCAAATGTTTCTAATTTTGATAAAGTCAAGCTTTGAATTATGTGTTGTATTTTTGTTATCATGTCTAAGAACACTTTGCCTAGCCTAAGGTTATATAGTTTTCTCCTACATTTTCTTTTAAAAGTTTATAGTTTAACCTTCAGACCTGTGATTCATTAAGTTAATTTTTGAGTATGATATGGGGTATAAGTTGAGGTTCATTTTATATTTATGCATATAAATATCTAATTGTTTCAACATCATTTGTTGAAAAGATTACCCTTAGTCCATTTGATTGCCTACATGCTAAAAAAAAAGACAATTAGCTATGTTTCTATGAGTTTATTTTTAAAATCTCTAATAGCTTCTATTGATTCCTTCTATCTATTCCTTCAACCATACCACACATTTTATTTTTTAAATTAAGTTGTAAAATTGGACACTTTTGGTGTACATGTTAAATGGTCTCCAATAATACAGAGTTAAAATAAGTCTTAAACTCAGAAAGTATGACTCTTAAAAATTAATTATGCTTTTATGAAATTGTTTATTCTAGTCCTTTTCCCTTTCCATATAAATCTTTAAATCAGCTTGTCTATATCTACAAAAATTCTCATGGAAATTTTAATTGGAATTGCATCAAGTCTGTGGAACAATTTGGGGATATTTTTTGCATTGTTTCTCCAAGCCCATGAACACAGGAAGTCTCACCATTTATTTGAGCTTATATATGTCATCACCATTTAATGGTGATGCATGTAGATTCTATACATACTTTGTTTGAGTTATCCCTAAATATTTTATTTTTGGAGGTGTTGTAACTTTTTAAAATGCTGTTTTCCAATTATTTATCACTGGTATATAGAAATATGACTTTTTGTGTTGACCTTTTTGTTAGTTTTTTCTGCTGTATAACAAAACAAATAATGGAAAACAGTTATTTAAAATTACTCACATTTATTATTTCACAGTCTTTATGAATCAGGACTTAGGAAATGACAGCCTGCTTTGCTACAAGGCTGCTATTAAGGTGTCAGGCCAGACTGGGTTCTCATCTGAACCCTCTCCTGGGAAAGAATCTGCTTCCAAGGTCTTTCAGGTCTTTGACAAAACCAATTTACTTTAGTTGTAAGATTCATGGCAGTTTACTTCTTCAAAAACAGAAAAAGAACATGGAAAATTCTAGAAACAATCTGATAATAAGACAAAATCTTATATTACATAATCCCAGGAGTGACATTGTACCACCTTTGGCATATTTTTATTGGTAGCAAGTTACAGGTACCATTCACACTCAGATGAACAGAATTACACAAAGGCATGTACACCAGGAGGTGGGGACCATATGAGTCTTCCTACTACAATGTTATATCCTGTCATATTACTCAACTCACTTATTAGATTCACATTTTTTAAAAGTTGGTGATTTTCCATAAATTCCTTAATTTTTACAAAGAGAAGCATGTACAAAAATATGGAAGCTTTTAAATTTTCTTCTTCCTAATCTTTATACCTTTTATTTCATTTTCTTGATTTATTGTACTAGCTAAGTCTTGCAAAATGATATAGAAGTGGTAAGAGTAGGGTGCTAGGAATGTAGCTGAATGGTAGAGTGCTTGCCTAGCGTGTGCATGATCCTTAGTCCAATCCCCAGCACCACAAGGAAGAAGAGGAGGGGTGGGGTGGGGACAGATCCTAGGCTTGCTTCAAACCTTAGGAGGGAAGCATGAGTCTTTCACCATTATGATGTTAGCTGTAGGTATTGTGTAAGATGCCCATTATCATTTCAGGTAATTACCTTATGTCCTAGTTTACTGAGAGATTTACTCATGTACTAATAATGAGCTTATTTATATGCTTTTCACGGCATCAGTTAAATCATATATCACACTGTTAACATGATGGCTACATTTTGACCTTCAAATATTGAACCAGCCTTGCATTCTCAGTATAGACTTCATTTAGTTGTGATGCGTTATGCTTTTTTATATTATCAATTCAATTTACAATATTATATGGGGGATTACTTTTATCCATATTAATGAGAAACATTGATCTGGGGTTCTCTTGAAGGGTATGATTTTGTTATAATGTTAATTCTGGCAAAATAAAATGAAATAGACTGTGTTGGGGGTACAGCCCAGTGGTGGAACAGTTGCCTAACAAGTTCATTTCCCAGCATCACAAAAGACAAAAAAAAAAGAAAGAAAGAAAAAAAAAAAAGAAATCAGGTATCAGGTTGACAATGTTCTTTCCTACTTTACTTTTTGGAATTGTTTGTATGAATTGGTGTTATTCTTAAAATGTTTGAAAGAATTTGTGATGAAACCTCCTAACACTGCCAGTTCTTATTTTTCAAAATCCCTAAAAAGTTGTTATGTGTGCTCTCTAGATTTCATAAACTGCAGGGTGAATATACCTGCCATGTCTACACAGAATCAGAACTTGTAGCCTGAGGTTTTATGATGAGTTCTCATAGATGTTTAGATTCTTGGCTATGGAAGTATCCTTCTGGAAGTCACAAAATGATCAACCTACACATTTTCCTTAGCATGGGTTGTTCCTTTAAAAGCATTCAAGCAATTAACTTATCAGTCCCATTTCAACCATGTTAGCAAATGTTGATATTCATACTAGACTTCCTTCATTATCATCACGTGGGACTTTACCAAAGAATTCCTGGTGGATAAGAGCGAGAGCAATCCCTACTTCGAAAACACCCTATTTACCTGTTACTCTGCAATAAATTTCAGTCTATCAGGAAAAAATAGAAAAATAGATAATTTAAAAATACTCTCCCAGTATATCACATGAATCTAATATTGCATGCTATCATGTTGAACTGCCTGTAACTTATGTTTGTATTACTCCAAGTGGTATCTGCTACATATGCACGCAACATGTTTATATAGTGGTTCTGTGTCAGAAAACTACACACTGAAAAGCTTCAACTTTTAACCCAGGAGTTTTCATAAAAATCTAGGCAATAAATATTTTAGATTTTGCAGGATACACGTAGTCTTTATTATATATTCTCCTTTGAAGTTTTTATAATCCATATTATGTTTTCATTGCTGCTCTAACAATATTTTATAGCTTAAAAACACAAATCTTTATCTTATAGTTCTGTAGTTTAGAAGTCTGTATTATTTTACTGTACTAAAATCGCCAAGTGGTCATCAGGCCAGCACTTTCTTCTAGAGGTTCTAAAATCTACTTCCTCCCATTTTTCCAATTTCAAGAGGTTGCATGTGTTCCCTGGTTTATGGTACACATCCTCTACAACCCCAGGCTACAGTTTCTGGCTCTGGGTAGGACAGAGTAGGGAAATTCATCCTGCATCTGAATGCAGTTTATAAGATGTGAATAGAACACATAGAGCAACTCTTTAAGAACCCTGAAAAGTTTCTTTCTCCGCACAACCTCTCCAGCATCTGTTGTTTGTATTCTTCATCTTTGTCTTTCTGACAAAGTAATGTGAAATCTTAATGTAGTTTTGATTTGCATTACTCTAATTGCTAGAGATGTTGAACTATTCTTCATGTATTTATTGGCCCTTTGTATTTCTCCTTTTGAGAATTTTCTGTTTAGTTATTTTGCCCATTGGGTTGTTTGTGTTTTGGTATTAAGTTTCTTGAGTTCTTTGTATATTCTGGATATTAGTCATCTGTTGGAGGAGTAGCTGGCCATGATTTTCTCCCATTCTGTAGGCTCTCTCTTCAGGTTCTTAACTAAATTCTTAGTTAAGAAGTTTTCTCACAATAGCTAAACTATGGAATCAACCCAGATGCCCATCAATGGATGAATGGATCAAGAAACTGTATACACACACACACACACATACACACACACAATGGAGCTCTACTCAGCTATTAAAAAGAATGAATTTTTTTAAAAAAGGAATGAAATTATGGCCTTTGCTGGTAAATGGATGGAAACGGAGAAATTTATGCTAAGTGAAATTAGCCAAACTCAGAAACTCCAAGGTCGAATGTGTTCTATCATATATGGAAGCTAGAGTAAAAGTCAAGGTTATTAAAAGAGCAATCAAACTTGATATAACTTACAATTTGGGGGAAGAAGGGTGGAAGAAAGGTCAGGGAAAATGAGGATAAAAATACAGTATGGTATATTTTGCACCCCTGTGATGCTGAATATTATATATGTAGGCGTTTAAAACTGAAAAATATTAAAAAATTGTATATATATACATATATGTATATGTTTTGGGGGGAGATCAGTGGTGATAAGAGACAGGGGGTGGGAGTACAGGGGAAAGAATGGAACCAAACTAGATTATCATAACATGTGCAGGTATAAATGCATAACAATAAATCCCTTCACTAAATGAAATTGTAATGCAGCAATAAAAAAAATAAATAAATAAAAAAGAATCCATAAAAGTAATTAGTAGTAGTGCTAGGTGGTTTCACTGACAAATTTTCTCAAACTTCTTAAGGAAAAAAGTATCAAAACAAAACTAACAAAAAACCACCAGCAAAGTAGTATCTCCTTGTAAGGCTCCCATTCTCCCATCTTCCTCTGATCACACCCATGGAAGGTTCTCCTCTTTTTAAGAACTCATGCAATTAGATTGTGCCCACCTAGGTACTCCAATATAATCACCTCATCTCAACACTCTTAGTTTAAAAGTGTCTCCAACGTTCCTTTTGCTATGTGAAGTAGCATATGTACAAGTCCTGGAGATCAAGTTCAATCACACAGGTCTTCAAAGATGTAGCAGTCTCTCTGGCTCAGCTTAGAGCATACAAAAACAGGCCACAGAGCTGATTGGGCCTCTTGCATTGTGACACTGATTAACATGGTAAGAAAACTTTAATTCTGTTTTCTTTAGTGTTTATATATTAATAGCTGAAGGTGGATAATGAAAATGTAACAAAAATGAAGGAAAAAAGTTTTTAATTTTAATAATGAGGACAATGAATTATAATCTTTATAGAGAGTGAGAATTATGATATTTCAATTTCTACAACATGAATATTTGTACTCATGAAAATTTGCTTGGATGTCTAGATTTAGATTAAATTCAGAATCCATTTTATTATTATATATTTTAATATGCATTATATATTATATAATTTAAAATTTTATTCATTATATTATTAATTTTCATGTCATTTTCTTGCTTTCTTATAAAATCAAATTACAAAATATGCCTTTCTTCTTGTTCCTAATAGCAAGAAACATAACAACTTCCATAATAAAATAAATGCAGGGAACTGATAATTTGAAATCAGACAATATTTACTGAATTTCCAATAAAACTTGAGAACTTAAACAGATTTCTATTTTTTTAAAAGTTTTCTACTTAATTCATACTTAATCTTAATTTTCAAGATAATCCAAATGTAAGTGATCTGGAATTATGGGTTACAGACTATTGATTGATAATAAGAGTAAACTTTAAAAATGAAGTACAGAAAGGTTTTAATTTGCTTGCTATATCCATAAGTACAAAAAGGAAATATTGTTAATATAAAGTTTATTTAAAAGTTTCCATTTATAATTGCATCTTATAATTTCAACTGTTTTGGGAAAATTAACGACATAATTCTTAAAACCTCTCAATTATCAATTATTTCTACCAAGATGTCTGTGATTTATTAATCCATTTCATTCCATCATACCAAATGTATAATGCTCATAAAATACTTAAATTAAGCAACAGAATCACTTAGGGTACCTTCAAAATAATATTTGAATATTATGTCTGCAGAATTGAAAACTTGAGACTTAATGGGTTAAAATTATTACATTTTTCTCACTGGTTGTATTTTGAAATGACATTACTATGAGCTTTATTCACAGAAACAAAAAGAAAAATCTTTACATATTTGTAGAGAAAAAAGTGTTATTTTTAATGAGAATGCCTGGACTAAAATTAAGGATCATTTTGTCATGATTTAGAATGGTAAAAAGAATAAAGATCTCAGTTCAATTTCTCCAGTCTGGTAATATACTGATGATTTTAAGACTACAAGTCAGAATTGCATATTTTTTTGGAAAAAAACATATCAAAATTTATTTTAAAATTTATTTATCAAATATCACCATTAATATTTCCAATGCTCCAATTCATTAAATGGGGTTAATAATAAGAAGATTTTGTTTGTAATAATGGAACAACTCATCTAAGAAAATCTGGTCTGCTAATAATTGAACCCTTTATCATAAGTTTTTAAATTTTCAAGTGGATTTTTCAAAACTGTAATTTTAAGCCTAATACATATATATTGATTGTAGATGTTTTAGAGTAGGGAAATTTGATGTTTCTCTTTAGGTTAGAATGTAGTCAATCATATAATCCCCCTTCGTGCATAATTTTTAATTGAACTTCAAAAGTATTGCCACAGTTTAAGAAAACCTGAGACTTCTAAATACCAATACTTAGAATAGTTATGTGTAAGGAAATTTTCTGTAACTCTTTTTTTTTTTTTTTTTATGATGGTAAGATTCACTTTGGTGTATTCACATGTGTACACAGGAAAGTTAGGTAAGATTCATTCCACTGTCTTTCCCTATCCCATTTCTCCTCCTTTACCTTCATTGCCCTTTGTCTACGCTAATGGTCTTACTTTTATTCTTTTTTTTATCAACTTCTTATCTTGGATTCAATTATGCATATGAAAGAAAACATTTGACCTTTGACTTTTTTGGAATGTCTTATTTCACTTAAATGATAGTCTTTATTTTTTTTTTTAACTGAAAACAAACCCATACTTTAATTCTTCAAGGTCACAATGAACAAGTCGACTTAATCAAACAATCCCCTCATCCAAATGTGTATTCATCCTGCTCTACTTAATACAAAATAATGTATTGGGTAAATTAGCAAACACTTGAATTTAGAAGAAATTTAACCACTATTTCCCCAGGACCAAGAAGGTTGATTTGTCCTTCATTGTAAGTCTCTGGAAAAGTTCAAGAGCTTATTACATGTATAAAATTTGTGAGATCGATCTGGGAAGCTGGGATCTCAAGAAATCAATTAAGTTTATAAACCTATCTTCTACTGCAGAAGTAACTCATTATTTTTTTTTTCTGTAACTCTTAAGGAAAACAATATCCCAATTCCATTATCTAGTCTTTCTAAAAGATGTGGGGAGGGGGGCCAGAGGGAAAGAGGAAGGAAAGAAGAAGGGAAGGGAAAGGAGAAAGAAAAAGTTACATTCTTTGTCATCTAAAGAAGTTTCTAAAGATCATTTGACACTTTGAACATTTTTCAGAAAACTGTGGGCAAATTCACATAATTCGATTTTTAAATCTTGTACATGACCTGAGAGGTTGCAGGTAAAGAAAAATCTAATTTTCATAAGAAACTTGTAATAATTAAAAACATTTGGTAATTAGGATCTAGGAGTTGCTTTACTAGTTGTTTTCATAGTTTCATTCTCAAACTCTCAGGGAACTAACTCTTTAGATTGAAAAGCACATTTCTGACAGACATTTGTGCAAACCACTCTGCATGATTTAATCAAATATACTAGAACCAACCTCACAAGACTCTTCTGGAAATTGCTATAACTTTACCTGTATGTTATATTTTTCTTTAAAAGAATAATAATCAATACTTTCTTCAGTTTTTAGGGGACTCAGTAAATAACATCCATCTTCTCTGCCCACAATCTTCAGCAATTTAATAATAACAAACTTTAAAACCAGATGAGAAACCAAAATATCACCTTTATTACTCATATAAAGTAATATTGGAAAAGCTGACTCACATTTGTAGGTAAAGTGGGCTTCCTAATTCCTAGAACCAGGATTAAAGAAACTTGCCAACATCTGTCCTGTGGGCAGATCGCTTCCAGGAGACAAGAGAAAACACATGGCTACCTAGGCACAGGTTCTTTCCAGAGTCCCAGTTAAAGCAAGACCTTTACTATGGAGGGAGTAATGTTAGGCTAAGGGTTTTCCCTCCACAAGGAAGTAATTTCAGGGGTAGAGATTAAGCATTCCTCTCAACATTCTATTTTCAAAGTTAATGGACTAAAATGTTGAAATATATCATCTGCCAAATACTAAGATATCTGCCCGGTCTCTCTATTCATGCAGTTTATGGTCTGCATAAACTGGTATAGCCTGAAGAGGGTAAGACTGACTGAAATCAGCCACATAACCACAGTCAGCATCAGATGTTACATCTGTGATCCCAAATCACTTCCGCTCCACCCACACCATCTTCACACACAAGTATATCTTCACCACAGATGGTAAGCTGTACTTAATTTATTTAAGGTGTTCAGGGATGAGAAATACTACCCCTTAGATCATGAGAGAATGTTGGGCCACATTTAATTACCTATAGACATTGACTGTGCTTCTAACAGAAAGAAAAAGTTCATAGGTTGAAAAAAAAAGTCAGCATGTTGCTGATTAACAGTTAGGGTCATATAGCTTCTCACATTATGGCTCTGGTTTCCTCTCTGGGCCGGTAACCTCTATGTGCCAGGGGTGTATTGGGTGAAGTGGAACTGGAATGTTCCAGCTCTCTCCATAGGCATCTCTACATAGGCATCTCTACATAGGCAAAGGCCTATGTAGTCCACACTGCCTTTGTGAATTAATCCTCCTTAACTTGTATAATCCTTCCATTCCACAGTGGATTCCTTAGTGCATGCCTTGGGCTATGCTTTTCCCCCTTACCTGAAATTTCAGTTTCTGCCCTTTCTTCGTGGCCTGTCTTCACCTTATTATTTTTAGTTATTCTACATCATAAAGATCCACCTCAGTTGGTCCTTTTTTAAAATTTCTTTCTTTTCTTTTTTTTTTTTAAGAGAGAAGAACAGTGAGAGAGAGAGAGAGGCAGAGAGAATCATTTTTTTTATTTATTGAGTTTTACACATATCTTTCGTTGCTCTGACACCTAGTTGTGTACATGGGTGCTGAACCCCTGTACTTGCGCATGCTAGGCAAGCGCCGTAACCTCCAAGCCACAGCTCCAGCCCCTGGTCCTCCCTTTTGAAAATATCCAAAATATTCACCACTGTTCCAGCTTAGTGGACCCTGAATTTTCTAATTCCAGAAACATTTAAATACTTTATTAAACCACAAATTTCAAATCACTTAGATCATTTGGTCACTATTTTTTTGGAATGTTAGTCATAACTCTTCTGGTAGATCATAAACAGCTCAAGATCCAGGACTGTATACCTCTTTTTATCCATAGGAAGTAATGAAGTCAGCCAGACCTAAGTCTGAGGCCAACACCAGCATTTCACTTTTAGTAATCTCTAGCAAATTCTTCTAGCCTTGGTTTCTTCATCTATGACACTGAGACCAATAGACTGCTATAGAGATTAAATGACATGTTGTATCCAAAGGGCTTAGCATGATACCAGAAGCATAGCTTACAATAATGTTAACTACAAGTGCCATTTTTTTAAGAGAGGGTCAGAGTGAGAGAGAGAGAAAGAAACAATTCATTTTATTTATTTTTTCATCTGACATTTATTTCTCCAACACTTAGTTGTGTATGTGGTGCTGGGATTTGAACCTGGATCTTGGTGCATGCCAGGCAAGTGCTCCAACCACGAAGCCACTGCTCCAGCCCAAGTGCCATTGTTTTTAATAGAGATTCATAGTTAGGATTAATTGATTGCTAAAGCAATTTACATTTTATTTCCTGTAGGAGCATGTCCAATGCTCTTTGAAGAATGCCTAAGCTCTGTAAGTGCTTTCCATACCTCATATGCATAGGGAGACCCAGGGAGGATGAGTCCTTGAGAATCTTTATTCCTTAATGCCTGCATTATATAGCAAAGCTGTTCTTAAAGTATGATCTGGGGAACCTCCAGATCCATGGAATAAAACTGTTTTTATAATATTACAAAGATTTATTTGGCTTTTTCATTCTCATTCTCTCCCGAGTATGCATTGGAAATTCCCAGAAGCTTCCTGACATGTGATAATGCAACAGCCTGAATGATGAAACAGATTTGAGAATACAGACATCTTCTCTGAACCTAGACATTAAAGACATTTACAAAACAAAATAATGCCACTCTCTCAAGTATTTTTCAATTTTTAAATTTTTCATAAAATATATATATATTTATATTAACACAGTAAGTTAATAATTGCTCTTTTAAATTTTTAATTTTTACTTTTTTCCACACTTTTATTGTGCATTATAGTTGTGCATATGATGGGATTTGCTGTTACCTAGTCATACATGCACATAATACAACAATTAATTTGTCCAGTATTCCTCCCCAGCACTTCCCTCTTCCCGCACTTCCTCCCAATCCCTGGTCCCTTTCTTCTGCTGATCACCCTTTGATTATCATTTTTTTTTAACTTCTCCAGTTTTTATTGATTATGCAGAAATTATTTGGTATCTTACAGGTGCAAAATATGCTTTTTATATCCTCCCCTTTCTCTCCCCTTTCCCCCTACCATCCCCTGTCCCTTTCTTTTTCCTCTACTCTACTAGACTGCCGTTAGCTTGTCTAGTATTTTGTATTTGAATGGTTCTTTATGTAATCTTATCCTTTCCCTTTCCTTTATTTTACTCTAGCTTCCACGTCTGAGAGAAAACATACAACCTTTGAGTTTCTGAGTTTGGCTGATTTCACTTAGCGCAATGTTCTTCATTTCCATCCATTTAAACAAATGTCATAAGTTCATTCTTTTTAATAGCTGAGTAGAACTCCATTGTACAAATATACCACAACTGGTTAATTCGTTCATCCAATGATGGGCATCTGGGTTGATTCCATAATTTAGCTATTGTTGATGTGGCTGTGTCACAATAGTTTGCCAATTCCAGATCTTTTGGGAAAATGCTGATGAGTGGACTAGCTGAGTCATATGGTGGTCATGTTGCTATTTTAATAAATTAAATATTATTAATATTTCTTAGGTTTAATATACAGTACTGTAAATGTCAATAACTATAACTCATATAAAATCAAGCTCTCATAGTGTTCAATAGCTTGCAAGAGTGCAAAAGAATCATGAGAACAAAATGTCTGAGACTTACTGGTGTAACTGATTCTCCTTGAGCTTTTTGGGGCTTGTACATACAATCAGAAGATTGAAACAAACACCTGTACTGTAGATTATTGAACTACATATGAGTTGGAGTTACTTTTTCTCAATAGACTTCCTAAATTTATTCTGTTCTTCTTAATGATCCTCTGCTCTTATATTTTCTAATCTTCTAACCTTCTAAAAGTGAAACATCATGAATTTCAGTAAGTAAAACTGTGTCACAATAAAACATTTATAAAACATACATAAATATAATATCATGTGGTGGTCTCATTGATCATAATTAGGAGATCTTCTGGTATAATGTGCTAACCCTAGATAGGATTCCATTGAGCCTTTGATGTTGATGATGATGATGATGATGATAAGGCTAATACTTGTGAAAACTTGTTATCTGCCAGCTATAGCCCTAAGTAATTCAAATGCTTTATTACTTACTATACACAATATTTCTGTATAGATTAATTTATTATTCACATTTCATCCATGAGGAGGTAAAATTCAATAAGTTAAAAAATGTAAAATCACACAAATAGAGTCACACACATGCTTTAGAACATGTCCTATCTGCAGCAAGAGTCTCTGTAAGCATTATCACCTGAAATAGAAAAAATATTCCTCCTGTCCTTGTTTAAATATGTTCTAAAGCTTGAAACAGAGTATTTGATTTTTTTTAATTTCATGTATAACAACAGTGTAATAATAACTCTGTACATCAACATTATGTTTCTTAGTAATCTTGCCCAACAGATCAACTGACTGTTATATGCGTTCATATCTTTGAATGGGTAGTTGATGGTTGCATAACACAAGCTTAGGTTAAAATAATAAGCATTTATTATCTCACAAATTCTTTCACTCAGAAATTCAGGAACAGCTTAGCTGGAAATTCCAGAATAACTAGAGCTCAGGTTCTCTCTGGAGGTTACCTGAAAGTTGATGACCAGGATTAGTCTTCTGAAGGCTTGATGTGGTAGAGGGCTCACTCATCACCATGACTGTTGAGTAGAGTCTGAGGTTCCAGGCTGGCTCTTCCCAGGAGTTTCACACATGATGGATTTATTCCTAGAGCAGCTTGAGTGTCTTCAGGACATAGCAGTTGACCCCTCCCGCCCAACAATGAATGCTTCAAGAGGAAGACAGGTGAAAGCTGCTTTGTCTTTTATGATCTAGTCTCAGAAGCCAGATACTATCATTTCTGAAGTATCCTTTGGGTTACACAGGTCAACTATATTCAATGTACAAATGGACTGTTCTAGGTTATGAACAACTGGAGATAGGAATTATGGTGGCCCATTTTAAAGGCTGGCTGACACAAAGCATTTTGATTTTTTTTTAAATAAGTTTTGAATAAATTTCAAATAATGGTCAATTCTGATTTTTCAGCTTGATTTCTTCTTATTGTTATATGTACTTTCCTCCTCTTCTGCAATGTTATTCTCTCCCTACCCCATGTCTTTTATTAGGTATATTAAGAAACTAGGAGGGTTGGAAAGCAGAGAGGAAGGAGTGTGGGCTTGGAAACTTTTAGGCCCAGACTTAACTTCCAGCTTTCCTGTGTAATGTTCTATAAAATAGGGATATTTATACCCATATTGCAGGCTTTTGGCAGGATTCAATAAGTACCTTTCACGTGAAAACCATTCAAGAAATATTCATCCTATGTCTTTCCATTAAAAAAAAAAACTATCATTTTTTTTCACATACCTGTAATCCCAGTAACTTGGGAGGCTGAGGCAGGAAGATCACAAGTTAAAAGTCAGCCTCAGCAACTTAACAAGGCCCTAAGCAACTTAGTGAGACCCTGTCCTAAAATTAAGAAATAAATAAATAAATAAAAAGGGCTGGGGATATTGCTCAGTGGTTAAGCACCCCTGAGTTCAATCCCTGTTACCAAAAGAGAAAAAAGAAACAGATCTGTCAATTTATATATTACTTCAAAAAGTGCAAGGTGAAGCTTATTAGTATGCACGTTTAATATAGTGTACTTATTTTCAAAATTTCTTTGATACCACCCTAACTCCATAGCCCTGCCCAGACATTTAGAGTGGTAGTTCCAAGGAATGAGATGATAATGTAAGTTTTTGAAAGATTTATTTTTTTTAGATTTTATCATTCCAGTTAATCCGTGACTTCAATAAACAGAGTTATAAATAATCCTCAATACTTTGTTTTTATAATATGAATGGGAAGTAAGATGTCAGTGCCCCTTATTCTTGATAATGCTAATGTGTTTCTATGCTATTGCAAGGTAGTAGCTCATCTCCATTTATACAGCTATAACAAAGGGGTTGGGCGAGTTGATACCTGTTTTACCAATTACAAGCCATTTCCAGTTAATACTAGCACTGAATCAGCCTGTACTGAAAATATTGGAAAACGCAGTGCTTATCTGTATGCATTTCTTCATCTAAATAATGGATTTCATACTTTACTGTTATGAGAATCAATTAGTTATTATTAGAAAGGGCTCTGAATGTAACGAGAAATGTGATATAAATATGAAATAGTAGGTCTTGAGTTTAGCATATGCATGAGCCTAATTTATACAATTTCAGTTCAATCTGTAATGTGAAACTGGCAACAGGACATGGCATAACTGCAGTTTGATGCGACCATGGCTTTCATATTCTTTGTCCCAGCTACCACAATTCTAATACTAAATGGTTTGTCATTTTATATTAACTAGTCTTTTTTCTGGGTGACAAACTTGAGAAATAGTCTAGAGTTTTATAAATATCTGCAAATGTTATGTAAATTTTGGTCACACATAAAGTAGTAATCTTCTTTTTCATTCGGGTTGAATTTACTTTTAAGTATATGAGTCACATACATAAATATAAGCCATAAATATTATTCAAGGCATGGTTCAGCATTTCCTTTTTACCCTTGCCTGTTGTTTCATTAGTGACATTTTTCAAATCAAATTTAACTAATCCTTGGTTTAGTCTCCAAACAGGAAATCGGTTCAGTGAACAGGGATCAGACCGACAAAAGAACTGCCCACTTAGAGGATGCTTTCAAATACTTTCCTCATTGAAAAAAAAAATGCAAGCCTCTAGATTTTTCTGACCTCAATGCTCTGACTTTTCAGTCTGGATTTAACTGTGAAAGAAAAACTTTGAAAAGCTATATAATCCATCAATATTATATTTGCTTGATAATGAGTTTCATACAACATTAAAGTATTTTTTGACTTTGATATTTTTTCTTCCTTAATTATGTCAGCCCTAGATATATTGCATTTAATACTCTTTTTCTGGCTTACTCTTATTTGCAGTTCACACTTTATGTAGAACATGTCTAGAATTTCTGACATCTGTTACTGCAACCTATTTTGACTGCTAAGTATGGTGGTGTTTAATTTAGGGCAAGAGGAGAACTAAAGTTCAAATCTCACATGTAAGTTGAAGAGTACCTGTTTTATGTACCTATATGTATTTATGATAAGCAGATAAATGTGCATGAAAACTAGCAGTTCATGATAGTCATGAACCTTAACACTGAAAGTCAAAGTAACCGAAGTTTGGTTTACAAAAAATAAGCTAAACTAAAATAAGTCCAAAAACTTGTAGCATCACAGCAGGGATTTTTTTTAAATAACAGTATTGTTTCTAGAACAGTTTTAGGTTTATAGAAAAATTAAAAGTACAGAAATTTTGTCACTGAGTGCAATGAATTCACCAGTTGATGAGTGTAAACATCAGAACACGGGTGTAAATTCAGGTGCGGGTGTTCAAAAAAGGGAACAAGGAACTAGCAAGAGTTAATAAAGTAAAAACCGGGGGCCAGACCTAAGAGCGACTGAGCAAAAACCTTTTTATTGGGATTGGTGGCTCCTGGGCCGGATTCACCTGCACCGCCATAGTGAGGGCGGGCAGGGGAAGTGGCACCGGCCCTGGCTAGGTTGCCAAGTTGTAGTCTGGGGTGAGCACAGGAAGTTTGGGGGGACTTATCTTTGGGGGGGTGACTTCATCAATCATGGGGAGATTGCAAGATGCCATTGGGGCTTGTCTGTCAGTGTCTGATTGGTTGTTCCTTTCCGCTCAGGGGCTACCTGATGCCCTGCCCTCAGCCAGCCCCACCGATCTAACAGTGAGAAGGAGGCCAATAAGCACAACCAATAGATAAAGGAGTGGAATCAGGCTTCTTATCTGTGGTAAGAAAGGAGAGCACCAGAGTTAATTTGCAAAGCAGTGTCCTCCTTGAACAAAGAAAGCAAGAGGATTTTATTATATTTATTAATACTCATACAGGAAGCATATGTAGTGCAGGAATGTTCCTGCACAAGCTGTTTAAAGCACACATTCCTGAACAGACTTAGTTTAAGGACATAAATCACATGTTCAAACAGGAAAGATGGCAGACACTTCCGAGCATGCTCACGTTGAGAGTCATAAATCACGTGTCCATCATGTTCAAAGAAGAAAATGATGGACACAAATGCTTCTGGGCAGAGGATTTAGTATGATGAGCAAAGTTTTCTCTAGATCACCTAAAACAATGAGTCAAAGTGACTCAGTGACCTTGGCTTGTTTTTTCTTGTAAGTTTCTCTGAAGAATCTTAGCTAAAACAAAACCGAAGAACAACCTTGGAGGCACATTAACAATCTTCTAAAGAGGCAGCAGCTTTGCCCTATGAGGATAGGACAGTTTCCCTAGAAATGCCTGCTTCACTTAGCAGCTAGCAACTCCACACAGGCAGAGCCTCCCTCACTAACAGCATTCCCCACCGGAGTGGTACATTTGTTTCAACTTATACAAGGACTACAGTGTAGTGACATGGTTGTCACCCAGATCCCATACTTTACATTAAAGTTCACTCTTGAGCTGGGCATTCTATTCAGTAGTTTACCTTAGGGTTCTCCCTTAGTGTTGTACCTTCTATGAGATCCTTGGTCAGGTAAGTTTAAATTACAAGATCATATATCCACAATTATAGTTTCATATGGAGGCACTTTGCTGCCCTAAAATCTGTGCTTCATTCTACATTTCCCTCAAGATAGCTGGCACTCTCCCACAGGAATCCACTCAGTTTTATCTGGTAAAATGAATGATTAGTGGTCTTGGGGTAGAAAGAAAGTTTCTTTTTTAATGTAAGTTGGAACATTTCACTGCTAAAAAGACAAATAGGTGGCTTTTAATTGCACTCAGAACAAAACACAAATCCTTAAATTCTACACATAACCTATGTGACATGTCCCTTGCCTTTATGGAGATTATAATCAGTGTAAGCACATAGGCATTAAGCAAATGTTCATAAGTATGTAGTTATAAATGGTGTTAAATGGGATAAAAGAAAATGCAAAGGGACTATGACAGACATTGGCTTGAGGAACTTAAGTTAGTGAATCAAAAGACATTCCTGAGACAGGACTGGAGCAGTGGCTCAGCAGTTACGGTGCTTGCCTGGCATGTGCAAGGACACAGGTTCAAACCCTAGCACCACATACATAACAAAGTGTCAGAGCAAAGAAAGCCACATGAAAAACTAAATAAAATAGATTCTTTTCTCTCTCTCTCTCTCTCTCTCTCTCTCTCTCTCCCTGTCCCTCTCTAAGTAATACAGTGTGGAGATAAGAACCTCAGAGGAGGAAAAGTTTGTGCAAGAGCCTAAGGAGGGAAAGCCCTGGGTGAGGTGGAAGGGCAGAAAGCTCTGGATGATGGACTATCTAAACTAATCTGCTCATGTAGTAAAATGAAATTGTATTATTCAGACATCTTTCTTTATGCTGCATGCCTCTCTTAGTGTTTGGTGTATATCAGATGACCAGTAGTGTTTAATGGATAAGCTCATAAACACTTCTAATGGTAACAATAGGTAAAAAGGAGGAGAGGGAAAAGGAGCCTTTGCATCATAAAATTCTGAATAATAAATGTGATCACTCCTACAAGGTGCCAGTCTTGGACCCTGGCATGCAGAAAGTGCTTGATACAACATAATTTTTTGAGTAAACTATAATAAGTACATTTAACTTTATTTGTTAGTTTAATCTTAACTCTTAATTTTTTAAAATAATTTTAATATATATAAGAACAGAAAAGGTTGTGATAAAACACTCAGATTTAAAAAGTGTTTAATAAGTGCTAGCTTGAAAATTTTAAGTCCTACCTGGCTACATGGTGACATACACATGCAATCCCAGTGACTCAGAAGACTGAAGCAGGAGGATCCCAAGACCCTGTCTCAATGTAAAAAATAAAAAGGACTGGGAATGTGTCTTCATGGTTGAGAACCCTGGGTTCAGTCCTCACTACTACAAAAATAAATAAATAAAAATTGAAGCCCTTGCTTGGGTCTTGCACCACACTAAGTGATTTACATGAAATGTTGGAAGGCAAACAAATGTTACAACTCAATGAGTAAAATAATTCTTATAAACTACAAAAAAATTTAAAAACCCTCTTATTAATTACTTGAGTGAATGCTATACTGTGTTTTCCTGCCTGGTCGCTATATGGTTTACAAAGGTAAAACTTCCCCTTCCCGTATAAATAGACACACCCAGTGCATCATTAGTAATGGTTTGGGAATAAGAAATGGCCTCAAGACTGTACTCCTTTCCGAATATCAAACCATGCATTGTTTTCATCAGCAAAAGTCCAGTTATAAGGACAATTTAAAGCAATTCTGAAGCTCTGTCCATTCATTCATCTTGCCTCTGGTTTGGAAGACCCAAACTAACAGTTGTGCAAGCCAGCAGTTATTGTATGTACACATGAAATGCTCCTTTTCTGATTATTGAAGTAAGGGTTCTAGCTATGAAATTAAGTCATTTGTAGTTTCCTTGTTTCTGAATAAAATATGAAGTTTCCTGTTGCTGAGAGAAAATTTATTTTGAAACTATTTTTCTCAGTGCTTAAAGCACTTTCCAAATGGTATGCAAAGTACTCAGAAGCATACATTCATTTTTCTGAGCCACCAATACAATGCATGATCCAACATTTTCTGTTGCCTGGGTTATTAAACAATAAAACATTGAATCCTATCAATCAAATAAATATGTTCCACAATGCCTATGAAATTACATTCTCATAGGTCATTTATATATCTTTATTTCTTTAAATATGACTGTTAAATTCAATTCCTGCAATTAGAGAATGTAGTTCATGGTCAGGTAAGTTCAATTTCCTCTGTTGCTTCAGTTTGAACTTGAAACTCCATTCAAGCATCTAACAAATGCCTGCCACTGATCACAAAAACCTGAGCAAGGAAATATGAAAGGCTCAGTATGAATTCATTATTCTCATTAGGAAAATGATATAAAGTCATACTGGGTAAGACCCAGTAGAATCATTTTTATATATTAGGTACAGAGCTTTATTATATTATCACTTTTACATGTAAATATAAAAAGAAAATTAAATGTTAAAAATAAAATTAAATAGTAAATGATAGATTAAATATCCTGGAATTTTCATCTTGTTTTGTTTTGGTACATTAATATTAAATCATTTCATATCTGTGAATTATCAGAAATATTCACATTCTCCTTTTCTTCTTGGGCGTAGAACAGTCAGTCCTGGATAATGAATTATGAGCTAAAATGATCACTTTCAGGCATCTCCCATTAAACTTGCACTTGAACAGAGAGTAACAAGGACCTAGAAGAGATAGAGCCCTCCACATGGAAGACCTGGATCCTGAATGACCACATGGTTCACAATCCCTTCTCCCATCCCCAAGGTCACATTTTATACCAGCCTACATTGAATTTTGAATCACCAATAAGCTTTAGTTGTCTGATGTCACCAAAACTTGGGGATTATTTATTATAAAAGTTTACGAACTCTGACCAATCCAATAATCAAATTTCTATAGATAACACATCACCAAGTTTAATCAGAATCCATGGATATTAGAGCTTTTAGCCCATTGGTTTCATGCAAATTAAGTAGTAGTAGAAACTTCAAAATATCTTTCATACAAAGACTAACCATACCATGAACTGCTAGGAGCAAGTTTAATGGAATTCCATGAAAAGTGTCAAGACATCCATATTTCTATGTAATGGAAGATTTATTTTAAGGTGCTATAAATTGTCAAAATAAAATCTTTGTGCCCCAAAGGAATGATGTTTCCCATCATTATAGCTGATGTTTTGTTGTATATATTCCATACAGACTACAACACTCAGGAAGTTTTCTATGGAAAAAAAAAAAGTTGGCAGAAGAAGCTTGAACTCAAAATGATCAGGAAACAGCAGCAATGTGCAGCTTCAATCAGAAACCCAAAGGATTTGCAGGCAAAGCATTTCCTAGAAAGCAAGACTTACTTCTTTAAGACTAAATTCAGTGGAAGCAGAAATGCAAAGATTATTTCCCTGACATACAAAGCAAACATCTCTCCTGAAATTAGACCTTTAACAGCAACAGAGCACACACAGAAGAGAATCCTAACTGGACATATCTCTCCTCGGCCACAAAGTTAATGTTTTTTTTACCACTTTATTAGAACGGAGGAAAAAGAGATTGAAAATAGAAACAGTATTGCTTCTACTTGCACACAACAGTGTAGAAAATATTCTCATTAAGTGTAGTCATTTTTAGTAAATCATTTTGACCTTCACAGTGTGTCCTGATTAGGGACTCTCCCCTGCTTACGGTAGTATTGTAGTTCACATTTGGCCCTCAAAAAATCAAACCACTCAATATTTACAGGATACTGAATTCACAATGCTTATTTATGCCAGAGTATACACAGTAGTCATGTACAGCTCCTTATATACCCTTACTAACAAGCATATCTAAACCCAATTGTGGACCACTGCCTATTTTCTCAACACTGTAACACTGTTCAGTATATCACCAGCAAGATACAGAAGAGATCTGAAGAGACAGATGCAGGCCTAATTCAACCAAAGAATAAAATGTTTAAAATTGTGCTATTATTAACCCCAGAAATTCCATAACACCTTCAAAGGGACCAATAGTGGTCACTGTGACAGTTATCCTTTAAACAGCACTTCCAGTTGGCATAGCTTCAAGTATATCTTTCTTGATCTTCCTGAAAGCTAGAAGCCATAGGGAGAGAGGGGGTGTTTGGCAGAGGTCTACAGAATTGTTCTCTGGGAAGCTCTATAAATTTCCAACCTGGCAATTTTACTCAGACTATATGTTAGATTTGTTTTACTTAGAATTAGAACGAGCAATTTGGGCTAAGCATGGACAGCTTCATTTTATGGGGTCCAATTCAGAGGGAGAATTATTTTGTTTAATAACTTTGGTCCGTTAACGTCAAAGAAAGGCCCTGGGTCTGTCTGCATCAGGATATGACCGGAAGAATGTAGCCCCTCATTCTATAGCCATTATGAAGCTTAATGTTTGAAGCCTAAATGTGTGTGGAACAAGAGTGAGAAAAGAGTCAAGAAACAGGAGAAAAGGAGGCAGTATGGCCATGCAGCCCATCAGGCCCATTCCAGCCCATACTTCCTAACAAAAGATCATAAATATATAAATGGCCAATGAGTTAATTTACCAAGGACTGAAAACTCAATAATCTGACCCACTCTGTTTTCTGGTTGACTTAAGTTTGTGGTTGTTGTCAACGTGATAAGAATGCCTTATATCATTGGATATTTTCCATCTGAGTTAGTTCAATGACTGAATTGAGTGGTCATTTATAATGACTAGCTGGATACAAAATTGGAAATCGAAACCCACTTCCAAAAAATTCCCCCACAAAATGAATTAATGACCACAGAAATGCATACAGTAGCTTCCACAACTTTTTATTGGTTTATTGCCAATCCAAAATGCAGCCTGTAAAAATACTATATCTAAGCAATTCTCAAAGGTGAAAAATGAAGTGTGTCCTCTGGTACACACTGGTCTGTTTTGTATCATAGCAAACACTATGCTAAGTGTTTTTGCTAATCATTATCTTTTTGATGCTACCTAAAGAAAACTGAGCAGAAAGAATAGGAAAAAGTACTTTGCATCTTGTGACACTCTGAGAACCTGGCCCTTCAGAAAGTATATTACTCACTAGGTTCTTCTGCAGTGTTTATCAGAATGGGCATTATTATCAATGTGCCATCTTTCTTTATCATATACCCTAGATCTTAAATCAACAGGGATTATAAAAATATATCCCATCATAACAATCCAATGAGCTTGATAATTCTCTTCTAAAGAGATGCAATTATTAGGATAAAGCATTTACCTGAAGCCTAGAGTGGTGTCACATGCCTGTAATCCCAGTGACTCAGGAAGTTGAGGCAGGAGTATCCCAAGTTCAAGATCAGCCTTAGAAAGTTAGTAAGATTCTATCTCAAAATTTTTTTAAAAAATAACCCTTAATTTTCAATAGTTTCAGTTTCAATTGGAGTCTTATTCCCATTAAACTTACTTTATTCTATATAACAACAATCAATCACTAAAGAATAAAATGTAAATGTATAATGTTGTTTTGAAAGTATGTGAAATCAAATTATCTTTTAAAAACTCTAGATGTTCTTTAGGGGAACTTTTTCCTCCATGAATCAGACTAGGAAAAGTTTCTTAAAATAAAATCATTTAGAATAAAAATCATCTTCTTACCTGGCCAATCTCCTTGTGACAATCAGGCATTTTTCCTTTTCCCAGGGACATTTGAACTAGTTCCAAAATTTGTGCTATCTATCTCAAAAATTTCCATTGACAATTCTATAACTAAAAAAGTCTCTGAATGGTAAATATGTGCAAAAGGGCAGTTTCCATGGCAATTCCTCTTCCTTAAGGATCTCTTGCTTCTCTGTTTCTGTTAGTTTCATTGCTGAGCTCTGGGAGTGAATGGAACTTGTAGAATGCATCAATAAACTCAATGGAGCCCTGGTCCAAGATTAACCAGGCGGTGTTGCCTGTGGAATTGGCAGAGTATGTGAGTTCTTACTGGTCTCGGTTCTTAGTCCATGGTAATTTTGAGTTTTGAACATTACCGAAGGGACCAATTTAGGATAAGAAAGATTGTAAATATGTAGTTCACAAGTAATACACTGGAAGCCACCATATAACAATATTTTATTATCAAATACTTGGTATTTTTGAGTTGCAAGTACCAACTAGTCATATTATAGGACATAATTTTATCATAGAGACAAGACAGCATGCTTAGTCGAAACTCCTCCATGGGGCAGAATTCCCAACAAATACTCATTAATCCTATCAATGATTATCAGCATACATTTCTTGCATCAGGAAGTATATTTTATATGTCATCACCAACTAAGCAATCATATTGTTTTCAGTTTTTTATGCTTAGATTCTTTCAATTGATTCAACATTAACCATTATTTTGACTTTTGCTCTGAGAAATGCTATATGTTTCAAATATATACATATAAATATATATATATACACACATACAATTATATATATATATATATACACATACACACATATATATAATTTCCCTTTTTACCAATTGATGCTACATTTTTATCAGAGGTGCTTTCTAAACTTTTCGAGATCACAATTTTTCTTATATGAATAGATTTCCAAATATTGAGCCATTTATCATTCAAAATAGCATTGATTATGCTGCATTAACAAATATTCTTCTATCACCGTGATTTGCAGAATTCTCAGTCTTTACAATCAATGACATCTTGGTTGGGTACTTCTTTCTTGTGGGAGGTGTCCTGTGCATTGTAGGATGTTATACAGCATTCCTGGCACCTATACACGAGATGCCATTAACACACCTTCCCACACAAGTTGTAAAAAAATCAAAATGTTTCCAGACATTGCAGTTGAGAACCATTACTTCAAAATGGTGAGTGTACAGGGAGCCAGATGCACCGGTGATTTGACATATTCACATCACAATATTATTTTAGAATCTGTTTTGAAGTATAAATACTTACTCAGGCACATTTTGCCAGTGAATATGAACATCACACTGCATGTCTGAAATCTCATCTAGTCTACTTTGTTGTTCATGCCTATAGCCCTACAGGGTGGTTGTGTTGGGTTCATGTATTTTTTATTGCTTTTGTAAAAAAATTATACATAAATTACTTTTTCAGTTAATCATTTACATTTGTTCAATCCACAGTAGAATATCAATATTTGTAATTTTGCTTACTTAAATAATGTGTATTACAAATATGAAAAGCAAATAAGCCATCCCCCCCAAAAAAAACTCAAGAAGGAAATCTAAATCTGTGCTTAATGGAATAACTTCCTACTTGATTATATAGAGTTCAAATTAACAGGTCAGGGATATAGAGCATTGTCTTTCCAATCCCCTAACTATAATCCCCTTCCCACCCTTATTTCTAGCCTAGGACTCCTAGCCTCTTCTATTTTCTTGAGTAAATTTCTGTAGTTATGTCATTGTAGTAAAGTTTACCTACAATTAAAAAGTGCAGCTCTAGATATTCCAAAAGACTGTATTCTTAGGTAGTGGTGCCAAATAAAATATGTAAATTGTAATTGCATTTTCTCAGTATTTTAAGGCTGTAAACTGGATATTTGGGGTAGACAGCTAAGCCCAAGAGATCATTGTGTATGGTTTTATGTATCTTCCTCAATGGTTCCTTCTATAGCCCAATGGTATGATACTTTCACAATTTTATGAATAAGTCACTCAAAGTTTCATAGCTACCAAAGGGGCAAAGTCTGCATTCAAACCTAGTTACCCACAATTGTTCAGCTTCCCTATATTTCTTCTCTTATTAGTAGGTACCAAAGTGAATGTGTGCTTATTTCTAAAAAGGAATTTTACAATATAGAAAAGAACTCAGGAGAAATCTGCCCATGAAGAGAAAACCATAGTAAAAATTAGATGTATAGCAATCTATGCATATTTTTTAAAATAAAATAAGAATCATTTCCCATATTCTAAAACAAAATAACAACACAGCTTTCTACTTTAAGTGTATGCCATGGAAATTTAACACATCCCCTACTATTGTTTGCAGATCAGGATTATTTCTAGAGGTGAGCTATTTTAAATATATAATTATATTTATATATGTATATATACTTTTATACATACATATTTATATATGCTTTTATACCTAAAAGTATATATAAGTATAAAAGTCTGTACTTTTCAATATATTTTCAAAAGAGAAGGGATATAATTTTAAGATTTTATACATAATCCCAAATTGTTTTACAAAATGTTTGCTAAATTCTACCATTAGAATAGCACCGTTTCTCAGCAATTCTCTAGTGTATGGGAGCAAAAAATTCCACTCCCCAAGAACTTAATCAATTTAAAAGCAGAAAAGGTATATCTTATCTTTGACTTGTATTTCTTTATTTATTAATTTAAACATTCTTTTCTTTTCTTTTTTGTTATTAACATTTCCTTCCGTTTGAGTTCCTGATTTCTTTCCTGATTCCATTTTTCTATCATGGAGGACTTTTCTCCCAAGACCTTTACTGTAGCTTCCTGCTCAAACCAGTTGTTTTTTCCTGAGCACATCATTTTTGCCTTCACATAATAGTTAATTAATATTGAGAAATCACAGCTGTGCTTCTGAGTTTATGTCATTTAATCTCCTGGTTTTAAAGACTGCTTGAGTGTAACATTTGGTTTTAAGTCCAAGCTCAAGTCAGGCATGATGGTGTACACCTGTAATCCCAATGACCCTAAAAACAAAAGGCTGGAGGTTGCTGGTTTCAGGTCAAGTTAACAAGACTCTACCTCCAAACAAAGTGTTTTAAAAAAAGCTGGAGGTACAGTTTATTGGTAGAGTATTTACCTAGCATGCAGGAAGCCTTGGTACCACAAAACATGAAAAATGGATTCTGCCCATGACTACAACAATCATTCTTTGATATTATAAGGAACCACAGGTAGATTTAATATGCTAGCTAGAAAGAGCTATGTAGTTCTACTAGAATATGCAAACTGGAGAGTAAAGAAGTCATGATGTCAGTCAATATCATTCATCTTCCATGGATTTTAAATCTTTGCTGAGAAAGCATCTATCAATAAGAGGAAATTATTGGCTATTTAGATAATTGAAGTCAAATTTAACATATTCTGCTATTAACCAAAATTTAAAGATTTCTTGCGTTGTTTCTCTAAGATAACCAAAGAACAAATCAAATATATGTTTGCAAGACTTAAGTAGCTCAAATGAAAGAATGTTCCTCATTTACCTTTTATGTTGTTTTATTTTATCTAAGTCTTAAGGAAGAGGATTGCAGACAGAAAATGTTTGTCCTTTAGCAGCTTACAATAGTAGTTTTTGAAAGGAAAAAATAGTGTAATCATGCAAAAATGTGTAATACAAACTGTTATTAATGTTAGTAAGGTAATCAGGAAGGGCTGAAATGAAGGAGCTAAGGGACCCTACTTCACATGGGATTCCAGGAGCAATGGGGGAAAGGCCAATGAGACCTGGACACTGACCCAAGAGGAGAAGAGAATTCACACAGGACTATGAAGGCCAATGGGCTACACCTCGCAAGACCTTCTGGAAGGTCTGGTAGGATTTTTATGTCAACTCCTATGGGAAGAACTTGAATCAGAGAAGCAACATCATACAAAGATACTTCAAGGAATGATATTCCAACAGTAAGAGTAAACAGGACCTGAATGAAGTTATTAAGAGGGAGGTGTTCCCTAAGGGAAAAAAGGGAATTCCTGATATAAAAGGATGAAGGGTTACACTTTCCTAGCTTCATTCTAAACTACAGAAACCTGAACTGGATTACACATCTATGAGTCATCTGCATTAAACTAAACTACATTCAAATCAGAATCATATTCAGTGCTCTTTTTTTTTTTTTTTTTTTTTTTGATGGGCAAAGATGGGAACCCATGATTTGAATGAAGAAATGGAAAGACAAACAGTTCAGAGAAGGGGCAAAGGCAACATAAAGGGAACTTTAGCTGGAAAGCCTTAAAATTAAAACAGGATTTAAAAAATCAAACAAATAACATGGAAATCCTGGATAGAGTAACATGAAAGCTATGGCAATGACAAAAGCACATTTTGATTGGTCTCATACCAAAAGATGAGAAGCAGGGAATCTGAAGTAGGTAAGGCTATATGCATATATCAGTTGTAAACAATCTGCAGAGGAGAAATTATCAACACAAAAAGAAAAAAGGCACCATTATATGTGACTCGCAGACATTTACTGAAATACTGTGATCTGATTGCATGTGATAGGGGACAGATATGAGTGGTGGGGACATGAAGTTAAGGGAATAATTCCATAAAATGTGCCCACTGTGCTGACCTTCAACATGATTCCTTTTCCAAGAAGCAATTTACCTGTGGCCCTGCCTGATTTAAGGGGACAGGATATGTTACATTCCTCAGTAAACTGCCTATTATCTGAAGGAGAGATGCAGGCCCAAAATAATGTGGATAAGAAGGACCTAAGTTACCCTGAAGAAGGAGACTTTTGTGATCCTTTTCATAGACCAGATCCTGAAACTCGGGAAGAAAAATTTAATTCCTCCTAACAACAAAATGTGTAAGAATCCAATTAGAACCAGTCAACATGGGCTAAAGTGACCTAGAGTTGTCATGACAGTGGGTACTTGAAACTCTGATATTATCTTGCTGTCAGTCAAAAGTCAAATGGTAGACCTTGGCAGGACTCTCCAGAAACTTCTCTGGGACCTCCAATAAAACTGGATGCAGAAGAAGCATATTGTCCCTCTCCTCTCTGAAGGGACCCACTTTTCCCTTAAGAGTGTTCCCTTTCACTTGTCCTTTCTTTTAATAAACTCCTGCTTGTTACTCTGAGCAATATTTCTTAAATCTTTCTGAGTTAATCACAAGAATCAGTATTTGAACCAAGGTAGGGGTAGGAGGGGAGTCCTCCTGCTGCCTCAGTTTCCCAGAATGCCCCAGCTCTATAACCCATGAAGCACAAGGACTCTTAATTTCCACCAAGAACCTTGGTGAAATTGACCACTGCAGTGAACAAATTTCTTTGCGGTCTGTCAGGGCGTGTCTGTATCTTGGCATCACATGCACAATATGAATTCTGTTTTCTTGGGTGAAATAACTATAAAGAAGCAGAAAATAGTAGCTGACTGCCTTAGTTATTATATTTTGAGGGAACTAGAAAAAAAAAGACTAAGTGAAACTCTGGGATTTGTCATCAGTTTATTTTTAATATTTGAAAATTCAACAAAGTAATATAAATGAACTCTGTATCTGTCACCTAGCTTTTACCACATCCACAGCTTTTTATTATTTTGAGACAGAGTCTTAGTACGTAGCTGAGGCTGGCCTTGAACTTGCAGTCCTCCTGTAACAGTAATTGGGATAAAACAGAAAAATCCTTTTCTGCCTTGGTTGTGTTCATTCTGGCTAAAGTAGGAAATTAAATATTTAGAATCTTCACAAAGAGTCCTGAAATGGAAGGGTGTGAGGACCCAGAGTTCTGCCCTGTGGTCTTTAACTAACTGCCCTTCTCATTTTTGGCTCTGACTCCAAATGCTCCTTTGTAACCTAAATGAGATTCTTTGCAAAGCAGGTCTTTATTCCCACATGATTTATCCTTCCCGGTATCAAAATACAACCTCTCCAGTTCTCCCCCACTCCTCTCAAGGCACAATTCAAGGTGTCCATCCTACTCTTAGAAACAATTCAACCAGTATTTACTATGCCAGGCACTGATTCTTGTACTGAAGATACAGAAGTGAGATAAATTGACTCAAATCCCTACCTCATTAATTTAACATTCTAATGGTGTGGCACACCACAAAAATAAATAATTGAAATAGGTAACAATAAATCACTACATTACATATTGATAAGTTCTATAAGGCTTAATAAGTTCAGCAGTTTGACTGAGGAGGGCAGACCAGTTAGTTTACTGCCATAGTCCAGTTTAGGCCTGCCTGTTGTCAGGGGGAAAGTAGTAAGAGGAGTTCAGTTCCAGATCTCAGAGTACAGCTGGAAAGATCTGCTGGGGACCAGGAGACACAGAGAGGAGGCAAGGATAATATCAAGGGTATTTTGTTGTTGTTTTTTCCTCAACTTCCTGGAAACAGAGAGGTCTGTTAGAGAGTGCAGGGGGGCATAAGAATGAGTGGTCAACAACCTCTAATACACATGCAGTCCTAAGTATCTAATAGAATATTCCTGTTTCTCTCCCAGCCTGCCTCCCTGCCTCTCTCCTTCACTCCTCCATTTCTCTCTGTCTCACTTTCTCCCTGCGTTGTCCAGGGAATGAAATTATGTTTAGGCATAATTTACAGAGAATGGTACTCCTCATTCTTGTCTTTTAATGTCACATCACTGTTTGTGACCCTCCAGCTTTTCTCTGAAACAGCTTAAAGTATTAAAACTGAAAGAGATCATAAAGAATGTCTTGTACACCTTTTCACTTCATAGATAGGAACACTTAGCTCAGATGAATTAGATGGTTCACCTACAGACCAGGAAAGAAGACATAAGTAGCATGGCTCTCTCCAAAGGAAGGAGTAAAGCTATAGTCAGGGAAAGAGCAATTATGGGAGTAAATGACATACTTTTAAATCCCAAAAAAGAAAACAAATAACAGAGTACAAAAAAAAAAGAAAGATAGAAATAAAAAGAAAACTAGTGACCTACATACCCTTAGCAGAAAAGTAAGTGGTATGTATCAGAGGCAGTATTTTTTACATGATAGCAAAGTAGACAGTTCATTTTGCAAAGCTTTTAACAGTTTCTCAAATCAATAGTTTTCCAAATTTGTAAAAATTAAAATAATACATATATACACGTTGTACTATTGGCCTGTAAAAAGCAAAAATAGTTTCTAAAATGAAGTGATTCAATCTCCATTTTGTTTGCAAATTCAGATTTTCCTAAACCTAATTGACTTTGAAACAAACTAGGTGAGAGCAGAACAAAATTAAAAGCTTTCCTCATATGTAAATTAAAAGCTTTCTTCATATGTACATTTTCATTTCATTTAAAGACACTTAGTTTCATTTTGTTTCCATTTTCTAAAGTAACATAGCAATTTCAAAATTATAACAAAGTTCTAAGGTAATGATTTTATTATTTGCTTGATGAGTTTGAATTTTTCTGCACATTTTACATTAATTGGCATATAGATAAGAGTGACTAGAGGGTTATAAATATTTTTAATAACATATATAAATGAAAAAAAGGCCTTTTTATCAAACAGGAGCCAAACATGCCTGACTAGAACTTATAGAATGATGTAAAAAAAAAGTCCTTAGCTCTTGAATTATTTACAGGTAAGAAAACTAGAGAAAAAATTAAAGCATTTTACTGGTGTGTTTACCTAATTGGATGGATAGAGTGATGAAATGAGATAACCTTTTGAAAACTCCCTGATACGTTGCTGTTAGTATGACCATTCAAAAGCATGGTCAAATTATTTTTCCCTCATGGGGAAAAAAAAAAAAACACTATATATCCTAGACTCAATCAAAGAAGGGAGTGGGTGTTTCTATGTTCTTTAAATAAAATCTGTGTCTCTATGCTTGACATTTTAAAAAAGTAGGCCACATCCTGTGTGCTAGAATAGAAATATGGTGAGTTTTTCTTCAATTCCTAAAATTATTCCACTACAGTGCTTATTTTGTTATTTAACAATGGACACAGGTGTTTCTACACAGAGCTGCTCTCTAAAACCCTGGGCCTGGGACTTGGCACTAAGAGGTGTGGTTGCTTGGAGAAAGGAGAGCTCCTTCTCTGAGAGCCAGCAATTGGCACCTTCTAGACACAACCATTGTAATTCAATTACACTGTATTGAATTCCGAGGAGAAAATCCATAGGGGGCAAAGCTCTAGGGCCTATACAGTGGAACTTCCTTCCCAAAAAAAACCCACTGGAAACCAATTAAAAAACTTACTGTTTCCAAAATAACACTGTAAAATAAACAGGCTACCAAGGGAGAGCTATAATTATGCTCTCTCTCATCAAGTGAATACACATACACTTTTCAGTGACATATTTAACCATCTCCAGTCAACATCCTCCAAAAACAAAGCTGATATGGCTCTATGTCATGAATCGTTCTGGAAAATACTCCGTTTTTTGCTACTGCCATTTCAGGACACCCCTTAAATTTCCTGTTAGTGTCAAAAAGCTGTTTGTGTAAAAGATACTGCAATTTTCCTTGGAATTATTCACCAGTACCCTGACCTCCCAAAAAGACATTCAAAGCTTTATTCAACTTTATATCAAATTCTCTAAGTTCATCAAAACCGATCACCTTTATGATTTCTCTTAAAGGGCAGCATTAAGAAGACCAATTAACCCTCACATGTTAGTGAGCACATAATATTTATCTTGGGTACTTCATTAGGTGCTGTGGAAACTATTGAAGCATTTATGAGCATAGGTATTACTTCCAAGATGCTTCAAGACTAGTTGGAAGATTAGAATAAAAACACAGAAAATTTGATGTAACAAGAATTATGTTATTGTCAAAATTCAAGAAATGCATAAAGAATCTCATTTGGTAAATCAGAATCTCTAGGGATAGAGCCTAAGAATGTGTGTGTGTATGTGTGTGTGTGTGTGTGTGTGTGTATTGAGGATTGAACCCAGGGGCAGTTAACCACTGAGTCACATCCCCAGCCCCTCCCTTTTTTAAATTTAATATTTTATTTTGTGACAGGATCTTGCTAAGTTGCTTGGGGCCTTGCTAAATTTCTGAAGCTTGCTTTGAACTCATGATCCTCCTGCCTCAGCCCCTTGAGCCACTGGAATTACAAGCATGCACCATGGTGCACAGCAAGAATACATATTTTTAAGTCTTCCAAGAATACTATTTTTAAGTTCTGAGAAAGAATCAAGTTTGGAAGCTACTGGTATGTATATGTATATGCTTCCACTTTCTGTCCTTCCAGTCCCACATCACTGATCCACTTCGTACTCTCAAAGTTTACAGAAAAGCCCTTCAGTGCCACCACCGTCAGCCTTTCCAGTCCTATCTGCTCTGCTCACAGGCACTCTGGTGTGACACTCTTGGTCACCATTCCTTGCTTTTCTTTTACTTAACAGTTTTTCTCAATGTCATTTAATGCCTCCAAATTCTTTTCTGTTCCCTCAGATATTGGTGTTTCTTCTTTCTTACTGTATCTCCCTTCTGGCTAGTATCCCCTACCACTTCACTCAATTATTGACTGGCTAATCGCTTATTCTACCATCCCAACCCTGACCTCTGCAGTTTCTGTTTCTCTATTTCTGTCAAAGTCTGTAAACTCAAGTCATTTCCTACTCGTCCCTTCTTTAAAGGACTGACCCATCCCTCACTGACTGTAGGAAAACTGGGGTAGGCTTGGAACAAGGAGGAAAGGAAAGAGATATCCATCAGACTAAGCTGGAAACTAATTCCCTCGAAAGTACACTTGTTTTCATTTTTAAAAAAAAATTGTCGACTGTACCTAACAGATTTGTAGTGCTTCTCTGCTCTCCTGGCCTCCTTCCCCCACTGGCCTCTTTCAAGTTATCACCCACCTGTGAATCCTCTCCTGAGTTGGAGAAAGCTCATCTCTGACTCACTTTTGTGCTATTTTTTAACCTTATTAGATACACTCTTGACAGTCTACAATTTAAAGACCTTCTAAGCTTTTTAAATAGCTGAATCATGCTTTTATTTTAATTTTACTTTCACATCATTTATGAAGTTGTCTAATACTTAGTGTTTTAGACATTAAGAAGAAACTCCAAGGGGTTGCTCTAACTTAAAATTTTATTAGTTAAAAAAGTGGCAATTGAAGAAGAATATTTATATTGTGTTCATAAAAATTTAAAGTGAAAAATTCTTCCGTGCCTATAATATTCAGTTTTTTCAGTGACTTGTTTTTGTGTCTGCTAAACTAATATGATCCTAATGTTGACATTCTCGCTCTAATTTAGTCCTAAAAAAGCATTTCTTCTATTGCAAAAGCATTATTCTCATTTTAACTTCGTAATGTAATTTTTACCATGCAAGCTATCCCTCTCAGCTCTCAGGATATTGCTCTATAAGTAACAATTGAATATTTAGAGTTTTTCCTTTCCCTTTATCACGATTTTTGAAAGGGAAGTTGTTCCCCAAGTCAGATTCCATGTCTTCTCTAAATATCAGTGACATTTTAAGCATCTTTTCTGTTTTTTTCCTTTATTTAGTTGGGAAGAAATTTCTGCACTTTTCTGTGGGCAATAATCCAAGCATTTGTGCAAATTTTCTTACATAGCGGGTTCATCATGCTTAACCCTCTGCTGTTATCTTCCTTCTTTATCTCACAATCATAAGAAATGAGTAGGATGAAATCAATTGTCTCAGTAATCAGAATTCATTTCCCAAACAATCCACCTGAACATCATGTGTGAGTCAGTCTACACAAATGACAACGACACTGCTTGTTCAAGGTGCAGGTAATGTAAATTATGCATGCAATTTCTCTACGGACTTGTTGGTCACCTTACTTTTATTCTAGAGGAATTCAAGTAGTTATGGAACTTTCAGAAGCTGAGGAAGGCAGGACTACTACATAATTTTGTTTTCCTTTTCTGTTCAGATTTCAATCATTACCCTTTGCTCAGACAGAACTGACAGATACTACAATTGTCACCTGCCGGGTTTTTGGAAGAACCCTGCCTTGGGTGGCTCGAAAACTTCACTTTTTTTATTTTCTGAAGAAAAGATACAAAGTCAGATACTAAGAAACATACACATACACACAGTAGTGTGCTGGACATGGCTTGTCACGGTTTGAGAAAGCAATTTGTGCACATCTCTTCCCAATTTATTTCAGCAAACTTTAAATTGATAGCTTGAACTCAGCCAGGCAGATATATTTATTCTAAACAAAAAAAAAAAATCAATGAATACTCCAAGTCAGTTTGTACTGACTTATTAGGTTTTTTTGGTTATTGGGGTTTTTTTCTTGGTTTTTCTTTTTTCTTTTCTTTAAATAGAGTCAGTTATTAAACACGAAGCAGTACTCCACTACTCTCCCGGGCATTTTTTGCTCAAGTTTTCATGACTGTTGCATGGTTGTTCACATTTATCCAAAATATCATTATAGAGTCATTTAATTAAAGCTTGATTTCTTAATAGCTTTGTTCCCAATTTCTGTCCCAGAGGGTGGCAGCATGGTACAGGAAAAAGTACCTGTACTTTGTATTCATCAGTGGTATTAGTCCTATTCTGTTTCTTTGAGTTTTTTGGTTTTTTGGGTTTTTTTTCCACCTTGGGAAAGTCTCTAAAGCTCTCTGAGCCAAGAGTTTTCTCTTCATAAAATGGGAACAGTAGTACCTCCATGGAGGTTGAATGCAATAACGTGGGTGAGGCACCTAGCTGACCTGCACTTGGACTGATTCAATGGGAGCTAACCCTTGCCGGTATCAAGGGCTGATGGTTGAATATTGAACGGTCCTCAAGAAAGGGTTTGCTTCTTAATTTTATGCAACTGAAATCTATGAGCTGCATGAAATCTTGATGAAGTTCATGTCTTTATTTCATAGAGGAGGTCATTGACAGTAAGTGAATTACACAACACAAGGTCTCCTGAATTCTAGCAGAGCTGTATCAGACCTCCATCCACTCTCCTATGGCACTATCTCCTGGCCTCTAGGAAGAACAGGAAACTATTTCATCTCCTTCTTCCCTCTTTTCTTTCACCTCTTCTTTCTCTATGTTTCCCTTCCTCTTTCAATTTAATTTGATTTTGGCTTTATTAAATTTGCTCTTTCTTTAGGGAAAGTATATTACCTGATTAAAATAATCCTCTCCAATGGCACATCTTACCCAAATACAGGGATTCTTGTTCTAAAAGACATTTATGCCAATGTCAGGTTTACTAAGGAGACATGAGCATATCTGGTGACCCAGGGCAGATGATCAAGCCTGGAAATGATGTCTGTTCAGTGGGTGAATGACTGCTTAGGAAAGGAAAAGGGAAATCCGATTTCCTGAGAGCCCATCATGTGCCAGGTGCTATTAAATCCATGATTATATTTATTTTTACAATACACTGGAGAGTTTAATAATTTCATATCCTCTATTATGTAGGCAAGGAACTTAAGGTATAAGAGAATTAAGTTACCTTGCCCAAAGACCCGCATTTGGTCTGTGGTAGAGTTAATTAATGTGTCTTCCCCTTGCCTTTTTCCCCAATGCTAGAATGGTCAGGTCAGAGTGTGTATCTTCCACTCTGTTAATTTCTTTAATTCTAATTAGAAATTGAGCTTTATGAGAAACATGCCCAGTTAATTCAGTCCCTTTAAATATATATATTTCAGAACATGTACTATAAATTATTTTGTATTTTCCACATTTATTTCTAGTAGCAGAGGAAGCAGCAGTAGTAGTAGTAGCATTAAGGATTGAACCCAGGAGTGCTTTACCATTAAGCTACATCCCCAGCCATTTTTATTTTTAATATTGAGGGTCTTGGTAAATTTCTGAGGCTGGCCTCATATTTATGATCCTCTTGTCTCAGCCTCCCTTTAGCTGAGATTATAGGAATGTGCCACTGCATCTAGCTTTACTTTCTACTTTTAAGGAATCTTTTTGTTTTAAAAGATTATACAAACTATCCATAGTCACTTAGACAAAAAATATCCATACTTTAGGTATCACACACTAATTTGCACAGTATATCCCACTGGGATTGGGGGTTTGTTATGAGGTGAGTCAACACCAGGAAGAATTCTGCAAGTCCCACTGAATGGATTAAAGGACAAAGGGGGGGAAATGGTTGAAGGTACAGATAACGATGCACTCACATAATAATTTTTTTCTACACTCAGCTCTGGCAAAGGTTTGTCTCAGAAAGCAGGAGATCCCATCTTTATGTTCACAAGGTAATGTAGATCAAGAGGTGTAGACAAGCATGGGCCTCTGAAAACAATAAAAGATCAAAATTCAGCCGGATTGGCAGAAGTAAAAAGTAGGATGACTCATTATGAGATCAGAAATGCAAATCCGTAACCGGCAACTGTCAACAGTGGAACTTGGTTGTGCCCACTCAGTAGAGCAAGCACTTCTCCTTGTGCTTTGGTTTTATCCATCGTGAAGCATTTCCCCAAGTAGATTATGCATGACAAATTGCCTTCGGAGAAGTTGGAAACCATCTAAGGAGGACCGTCCATGCGCATGGCCTCATTTTCTTATGGATTGTTGATATGTTCTGAATTACTTTCAGGGCACAAAATCATTCAGGGAGAAACTTCCATGTTCAGGGTCTGATCATGAGACTTGTTTCGGGGAAGGAAAGATCAGTGAAGAAGGAGATATTCTGTGATCTTATTTACTCTATGTACTGAAAGGTATTTACATGTAAGCTTTTACTCTGACTAGGGCCCTTTAGAACATGATAGTGTGTTTTATATTAAGGTAATTGGGTTGGAATATGCAATTTCATAAACCAAAAGCCAATAAAAGAAAATATTTAAAATAATGATGGAAGCTAGCATTTATTTATTTAGAGCAGTGTCCAGTTCACGACAAGCATTAGCTATGACTATGAATAGGAGGAAGAGGATGACGGTGATGGTGTAGTAGAGGTAAAGGTAATGATGGGGGTGAGGGTGGCTGATGTGTGACAGTAGTGGTTATGATGATGGTGGTGATTAGGGAGATGGTAGTGAGGGTGATGGTGATAGCAGTGGTAACCTTAACAATGATGAAGATGGTGGTGGTCATAATGATGGTGTTGGTGATGATGTGCCAGGCACTGTGCTAAGCGTTTTACTTGCATCATTTTACTTAATGCCTGAAAACTCTCTGCAACAGATATCACTATGGTTCAGAGGAGTAATTTGTCTAATGTCTCACAACTAGGAAATGATGAAGTGAGGGCTGCTAAAACCCTATGTCTTTGGAACTGGCATATATTTAAAAGCTTTTCTTAAAGCACCTGCTATGGCTGGTTAGTCAAAACTAAAGAACAACCCAAAGCACAGATTTTCTGCTTTTTGCCTTTCTTCTCTTAGAATGGGATAATCAAACCATTCCCTATGATAATTATGCATGCATGCACATACATATAACCATCTTCAAATAGAGCAGCATACTCTTGACAAGTGATTTAAAATGCATTAACTTGACATAAACAGTCAAAAATAAGTAAGTTGTTTCTGATGAAAATTGTCATGTAGCCTATGAGACAGGAAAAGTTCCCATAGATTCAGGCTCTGTAAACTGTATCTGCCAACCCAAAAGTAACCATTGCACATACCCCTGTTCAACAATGTTAATCTCTGTTCACACAAAACGTCAACAGTAGTATCTTTAGCCATCAGGATCAACAATTTATTTTATTAAAAGGAGAAGATAATTTTCTTGAGGTTTTTTCCTATGTTTACAAAATATAGAAAAATCATGCAGAATTTCTTTTCCCATTGTCAGATATGATATATAATGAATCTGCTTTTGATTCCATATAAATAAACCATACTTACCCCAAATGTACTATATTTACACTAAATATACACTTAGCTGAAAAGCATACTGCATACTTAAAAGAACTTTTGTTTGCTTATAAACATATCACAGAATGTGAAAAAAATTCCAAGGAAATAGTGGAAATATTTAATTGGAAGAAAGGTGACATTTTATAGACAAAACAGGTATAATTGATTTTTAAGAATAATTAATATTTAACTTATTGCTAAAATGCAAGTTGTAGCTTTCTGGAAATTGTGCAATTTATATTTTTTGCCTCTCTAAAGACCATACCCTATGGACCTAATAATGAATAATATATGTAGATTATAATTAGTTAAATAGTAGTTGATGAAGCTTCCTAATTGGATCAATAAAGTAGTTCTGTAGGCTAGAATGACTGAATACTACATAAACTACATTTAGTAAGAAGCTTTGTCACCTTAAATGTCTCTGGATGATAAGAAAATCTCATAGGGTTATTCACAGAAGTTCTGCTTCTGACTTGTTAACAGTATAATAAAAATTTTTTTTGTGTATGTGTTAGGACTCAGCATTGTACTAAGTGCTAAATAGGGATTCTCCCTTGGACATCATAATGAAACTGGAAGACAGGTCTGGAAACTGAGACCCAGTGAGATTAGATGCCTTGCCTTTGGTTACAAAGCTCAAAACTGACAGTGAATGGCTCTAAACAGAGACAGAGTGTCCAGCGTTTGAAACTGAACCTTTAACAGGTATGTACTAGAGTGGAAAGCAAAACAGTAACAACATTATCTACTGATACATCAATTACTAATTTTGGGTTCCAGACCATTAAGGAAGAAGATACAATGTTAATCGTGTAGCACAGACTGCCTTGGGTCTTCATCAGGGAACTGCCATTTTCTGGTTTCCTGACCTTCGGCAAATTATTTACTTTCTCTAGATTTCACTTTCCTCAGTGGCTAAATGGTGGGAATAGTACCTCATTGGGTTATTGTGAGAATTAAAAAAGTTAAATCACATAGCAGTAATATTAAAGCTTTTTATTAGTATTATCAGTCCCTGCTGCTGCTGCTGTAATAGCGATGTGCTGTAGTGTCAACTCTGAGAGAGTGTGGTGGATTCATGCTTGCTCCATGTCAGCTGGGAGTCCTTGAAGCACAGATAAAATGCAGATGGAGAAAGGAAGCAGGGAGGCCATTGCAGACAGGAGTCAAAGGGCACCTGAGAGAGAGATGTGGCATGAACAGAGTAGACAGGTTTAGCCTGACAAAAGGTGAGAATGAGATGGCAGAGACTAGACTAGTGTATATGATTTAATATTTCATAGTGCAAAATAGCACATACATCATATTTCATTCTCATAAGTGTTCTCCACTTATGTGTAAAAATATCTAATGTAAGTGTGAAAAGCTGAAGTCTTGGTTTCCTAAAGACCCTGAGTTATATAACTCTCATATGTCTAATTTTCATAATTTTTGGACTTCCTTTGACCTTAAGGCTTCTATAAAATTCTTAAGTGTAGAATTCAATTCCATAGTCAAATGGATAACCTCTTAGTGGTATCTATACTACAATGTGGCATTTGCAGGAGATGAGGATATATTTGTTCCTCAGCTATGACTCTTTCTTTTCCATTCCTTCATCTTCAGTTAGTTTGTAGGTTCTGTAAGGTCTACCCCTGAGAAGCATCTGGGACCTTGAGTCTCTCATCTTTCACTGGCTTACTCAAGCTGCCTCAAGTATTTCTTGCTTGAATTATTACTTCTGTATGTGACACTTAGGTGCATATGTCTGCAGAAAGTCTTGGCCCAGAGCCTCTGCAAAGTGAGTGTGCGCTGTACGATCGCTCTGGATGTAACTGATAGGATGAGCAGCAAATGAAGGACATCACCCCAACCACTCCAGTCTTTGCCAACTGACTCAAGGATTGACCAGAGAGAACTTTGAAATGGAACCTTTCTGTTTAATGAGTAAAGAATCCCTAAGGAAACACAATCTGGAGACAATAGGGTGCAATATTCAGAAAAAAATGCAAGAAAATGAAGCTGGTTAGGAACAGCAGACAGAAAGAATCAAAGAAAAGGAAATTATGCAGCCTCTATGAGATGGAGAGAAGGAGATTCTTGGTTCTTAGAGGTCTGTTAATCCCAGTTCCTACGAGGCTGGATATGTTGGTATTATGTTTCCTATGTTTGTAATACTGCAATTTGTAGTGCAAAAGCAACTTTTCTAGAGCTAGCTGGATTCTGTGTTTCAACTACACAACCTTAGAACAGGTTCCTAATAGCCTTCTTTCTGCAGTCATTCTCCAAAGCAGTCATTCTCAACCTTGACTGTATTGGAACTACCTTAGAAAATTAAAATACTCCTGGTTCCATCTCAACACATTTTGATTAAATTGGTCTAGACATGTCCTGCATTTGCTTGGTGAAAAGGTTCACAAATGATTCCAATACTCATTCATAGTCAAGAACCACCACCAAATCAGCATTTCCAGAAATTTCCTGTTGATAAATTTCCCATGACACTTGTTTAAAATAGATATTCCTGGATTTCTCTAATTTGGAGTACACTCATGTGTTTGCTGTCTCTTGGGGTAATTCTTATTATTCAGAAAGTTTGGGAAACACTGCTCTAATCGACCCTTCACATTGCTGCCAAAATATACTTTATCAAATACATAATTTACTATCCAAACAACCTTAATAACTTGCCACTGCATTTCATATAAAGTGCATATAACATGGGCAAACCAATCAAGCTCATTCATAGCCTGTTCCAATCTATTTTTCAAACTATCAAGCTCTCTGCAGTCCAGCAAGACCATAACCACACAATCCTCTGCTCTTACTCTGTTTCTCTTTGCTTGTAATTGCTCTGACTTTTTCTTTCCTACAAAACCTCAGGTTTTTTTTTCATACAAAACCTATTCTCTTTAAATGTCCCACCTCCCATTAGGGAGATATTCTCTCCTTCTTCTGACTTTCCATAGCACTTGGTACAATGTGCTGCTATATCAATTTTATGCTAATGATACACAGTTGTGGAGTTTCTGAAAGCACTCAGACGGTTTTCTCTTGTGCCCCTTGGTGCTTATATAGTGCCTAAAAGAAAGGCAGTGCTCATGAACATTATTTGAGTAAATAAGTACAGGAGTAAAGATTTATTTTACTCTTTGTCAGCACTGCAGAAGCAATAGGAGGCATTTTAGAAAGTTGGCGGGATTAGTTACTATAACATTTTTGCCAATTCATATCCCTATTAAAAAAAACTGGACCATCATTGGTGAGTTTTAATAGGCATCTTTAAATCAAGATCCTTTGATTTTAATAATAACATACAGATAGTCTAGATTCCAGCATTCTTCTTCATTAGAATTGCATGGGGCTTAAAAATCACTATAAACTAGTAATGGGTGAAAGCCCACATATTATCTATTACAATGTAGCATGCTTTCTTCATTATTATTGCCAAATTTGCACATTCAAGGTAAGTGACTTCATGACCAAAAGAAGATAAGCCAGGGGTAAACCAGAGGAAAAACAAACCCTGAGTAAATGCAAACTAATACACCCTGTGCTAAAGGGAAAAATAAAAAGTGAAAGAGCAGCTAATTAGGATATAAGGAAATATGAAGTGAAATCTTTTATGTTCTCACACTACAGAATTTTAGGTCTTCCTAAATTTGTCTAAGCTGACTTACTTTTCTGAAGAAGATTTTTTTTCTTTACTGTCCAATGTTTGGATGCCAATTTTTATAGCACAAACTGAAGCTAAATTTGCAGCCAGTTAGCATATACTTTATTTTAAAAGCTTAAATAGGATCTTTTCCATACAAGGTAAAGTTTTGAAACATAAAACAAGAGCAGTGAATAGTTGTTCCTCATTTCTTATCTAGGCTAAATGGTGATTATGGAAAGAACTGGGTGCTTCTCACCTGGAGTGACCAGATCCATCAGTAAATGTGGCACACCTTTTAAGGGGCTCTCCAGACAGCAAGAGGCTGTTTATGTAGGAGGGATTTTTTGTTTTCTAATCTGTAGGGGAAGAAAGGGGGTCATTTTTTTCCTGCCCATTGTAAAGGGTCATGGCTACTATCCGTATACCAAAAGATGATCAACAAGAGAAGAACATTAAAAATATATTTAATCCAAGTCTTATGTATCATGGGAACTGTTAGTTTGAAGACCTAAAGACTCAGGGTGACCTATACATGTCTATGCTTAGATTTGATGACCCATGGCACACATATAGAGATATAATTGGACAAAAGGAAATGATCTTCATGACCAGCTCCCACACAGAAAGGCAGGGGAGATTAGATTAATGTATTTAGGCTTTATAGCTTGTTTTGGGACTAAGGGGGTTCTAGCTTCAATGACCCACCGTGTGGAAGAGAAATTCCAAATTCTACAGCTTGACGTGGAGGAATGGGGGGTGCCATGGGTGAAGAAAGAGTAGCAGGAGACAGGTGATGTCAGAGACACTTTGCTTCTGAAGTTTTCACTTTGGGTTATTGTTTTTTGAGCCTCAACAATGTTGCCTTCAGTGGCAGGGATAATTTGGGTCTATGTGAGCTCTTCCCCAAGTTCCTTTCTTGTTAAGGCAGCAATAGCACCGTGCTCTTGAAATCAAGATCTAAGGTTAGAGCACCGATGACCAAAGAAGAGCCTTCTTCTGATGCTTATTCCCAACATACTTGCTGATCCTTATTCAAATTATTTATCATTTAACTTTATAAATGATTTTTTATTGTGAGTGCTCAAAATGGTTCATGGATATTAACTCATTTTTCTCCACAATGGTCCTACAAGATTACACATCTTTCCTATTTAGCGGCAGGCTCTCCATTGGGTATCAAACACTTTGCAGTAGGGAACCTCATAGGGACCATTTCACTTTCTAGGGAAAAGGTCTAGGACAGTGGCCTATGAAGCCATAAAGTATTAGGCTAGCCCAGGTATTTGCAGATCCTTCTGTAGGGGAGGTACTCTAGCAACCTTGGCATCCTTCTCTATCAGAATTCTCTCCTGGGAGGAAAGAAGGGGGAATATTTGCTACATTTATTACATTTAGTTTCTGTTGGAACACAGAGATACTGAAGCAGAGAAGGGAAAAGTTATTTGCCTAAAAGCAAAAAGTTACTCCTTATTGAATCTAGTTCTGCAATAGGAAATTATTGATTTTTGTCCAAGCAATGTGCTCTGGTGTTATTCCCCGTTTTTCCTTTCACATTATTATTGCTGTTATATTTTATAATTATCCTTAACTTTAGGATAAGTAAACTGGATGTCAGAGAAAGATCAATTAGAAAAAATGTATAAAATAACAGATTCTTTGACCTCCCCTTCCCGTAAAAAAAAAAAACCACAAAACAAAACAAAAAAAATTCATGCTTACAAGTTTAAAAGAATTGTTCAGTTGGATGATTTTGAAAGGATGTAGCCTTGTTGTTAACACTGAAAAGTTTAATTACATTTCATTATACTAGACTAGCTTCTCTTAATTGCTAAAAGGGGACTATGAAAGTAAAGACAAAAATGCTTAATCTCTAGAAGTGGATTTTGCTCACTGCTTTGTAATGTAAATGTGCCTGTGTGTATATTAAAATTCATACACTCCATCCATCTCACTGGCTTTTAACGGAGGGGTCACCTGACTTCACCTAGAGCCGCCCCCTCCCTTTCCCAGAGGAAACCCAAAAGTGAGAGACAGGCGCGTGTGTAACACAGGTTCTCCTGCTGAGAGATGTAAATGACCCTGTCTAAATGGGAGAGTGAGGTTGCTGGTGGGGGTTGGGGAAAGGGAAACGGAGGAAGTGAGAGCCAGCGACAGAGGGGAGAGGGAGAGAGGAAGAGAGAGAGGGAGAGAGAGAGAAGTGCTGCATGCTTCATCTTCGAGAGGAGGGAAAACAAAAGACCTCAGCGGCAGTTTTGTGTTGCTGTGTCTGGCTAAAAGAGGAAAATTCTAGACATCCGTGCTGGAAATATCACAGCTCAGCTGCGACTACTTCTATCAAGAGAATTGTTTTATCTGAGAATGGGTTGGATCAGTACAGGTGGTTTGAGAAGACGCTGACTGAGGACCATGGAAAGGTGGGAGAGGACGCGCGGCTTCCCTGCTTGCTCTGAGCAGAGCTCTAGGTTAGTAAGCTCCAACTGACCCGGTGTGGCTTAAATATCTCGATTGCATATTTGTGTGTTTTCTATTTATAGCCTCCAAACCCTTCTGCTCCCCAGTCACTGGGTAAGGCAGTGCCATATTTCACCAGATGTGAACCTAAACTTGATTCGACTCTCACTTCATGTTCCCAATGCCTCTCCTCTGCTTGCAGAGCTTTTGTTCAATACAGCCAGTGGTGAGCCGTCATGATGTCTCCTTCTGAGTCAGAATGTGTGTTTCAGCTCTAGATTGTCAGGTGGCTGTTTGGGGACTAGTTGGCATTTTGCTTCACAAGGCTGCAAATGCACGATGAGGGTATTGTGCGATGTAAACAGCAAATACCTGCTGACTTGGCAATTTTTGGTCATGTCAGAATAATTTGGAGATAACCCTCTGCATTTGCTGTATCTTAATTTCCCCTGTAAATGAGTTCAAATACAATAAGTTTGAAATGGCACCCCATCAACAAAGGCACACCCCAGGTATTCTTCCAGTAGTGTGTTTTTCCTCCTGTTGGAACCAAAGCTTTAAAAATTAATTGTATGGGACCTGGTTTGGGGAAAGAATACAATGGGTCAATTAAATTAGGTTCAAAGCCGGTTTTTTATGAGTGGGTACAGATGTGTGTAAATCAAACACATAATTTCTCTTGTTTCTTGCTGTGCAGATAGAGTGCCTTTTGTTCCAGTGTGTGTATTTTCCTGTTTTACAAAGAAAGCGGTTGCCTGTGCTTTCTGTGATAGCAGGAGGCTTGTATGCCAATTTGCCATTGTGCCCTGGTCAAGAATCTGCTCTATTCTGAAGTAAACTGCCCAGAGGTATTAGTCAAGAAGCTGCAGGAGGGCGAGTGGGAAGAGGAGCCTTTTTCCTCCCTCCCCCCTCTTTTTCTTTTTTTGACTCAGAAGTGTCTAATTCACATGATTTTAAGAGGAACTGGGGAAAGCATTTAATTTTGAATAGGATGCAGATCCGTGCCATGCAATTGCCAAAGACTCTATCAAAAAGATGCTCAGAGCTAGGGGAATCAGATTTGTAATGGACTCTTTAAGAAATGTGCTGTGAGGGTGACTGGCTGTGTCCCTTTGGACCAAATTAAGATGCGCTCTGCCAGTGCAGGAGCCGCTGTGAGCTGACATTTTCTTGTGAACCTAGTGAAAAATGGCTCCATATTTCTCCTCCCGTCCTGAGGAGATGGTCTTCAAGTAGTTGAGCTTTCCCCCAGCATTGTGATTTGCTCTGATTGCTGTGTTTCCTAAAAGGGACGGACTGGCTTGTGGTTCCTTTCAGTTTGCCTGCCTTTTTAAATCTCGGCTTGAATGGGGAGTGGGTGGTGACGGTTTTACTTCAAATACAAACTACCCAGAGCAAAGCTAGCAGCAGATATCTTTCTGGCAATCATAGATTTCCATTTTTAAAAGGGTAGATTAGATTTGTCAGGACATAATATGATGCACTTTTTGTTGTTTAAGTGAGTTAGTAAACAATTTCTTTAAGAAAAGACCCACACGTGTGGTACTTTACATTTGGACTTTTGGCATGGGAAGTGACAGGTAAAGACATGGGAATCTTTGCCTATCTTTCTGGTTCTGATAATAACAGAACAGCTATTTTCTGTCTTACTATTTCCCACTGCTTTTTTTTTTAATTGTGATCCATTGTGCAAGGAGAAAGATTTGTCCAGTGTTAGAATGCAGAGAGGAAATGTACTAGTGTCCTATATGACACATGTGCTTATTAAGGAATTCTTGTACTGAGCAGGGAGTGGAGGTGCTACAGCAGCCACACTGCTCCTTTATTTAGGCTTTGGTGTGTGAAAGCTCCCCTCCAGCCAGCAGAGGCAGGATGCACTTTAGCAGAGGGCTGTGTGTTTGAGGGACTGGTTACGAGTGTGTGTTGTCGGATGTGTGCAAAATCAGCCATTCTCTATTATAGAGCACTAAAAAATGATGGAGTATAAGGTTCAGGAGGAAGGGGCTGGGCTTCTCCTATTTTAGGGAAGAGTTACAGCGTCAAGGTGCTATCCACTAGGGAAGGCAACCTGAGAATGCAAAACAGTGCAACAGTGTGTACATCGCACAGAGAGTAGTTCTTTAAGTAGTATAATTCCCTAATTATACAGATTTGTGAGAATCTCAGTGTTTCATACAAAATGACATGGAGTCATCTCTGTCTAGGACATGTAAGTCTTTCCGAACAAAATTTTAACAGCCTTATGAAAACAGTTTCTTAAGTGTTTTGGATATTGTTCTATTTGCACTATTGAAGGGGAATCCCTCTAAGGAGATCTATCTATATTGTTCTGGGGATTCAACCCAGGGGCAATTTACCACTGAGCTACATCCCCAGCACCAGCCCTTTCAAATTTTATTTTGAGACAGGGTCTCACTTACTTGCTAAGGCTGTCCTCAAACTTGTGATCTTCCTGTCCCAGCCTACTGAGTCCCTTGAATTACAGAAGTGCCCCACCATGCCCTGTTAGGATTTATATTTTTAATACCTTTCCATAGGGTGGTAGTTAGAGCACAGATTTTCTTGGAGTTTGTTTGGAATAATTTTGATAAAGGTAAGAGCTTCCTAAGGTCATAAGATTCTCATCTGTAGAACAACAGAAATAGAACTTTAATATAGCATGTAGATCTGATTACTGCTTTTATACATGTAGAAAATGTGGCTATGGGACACGGTGTGCTTTGGTGAAATTGATGCAATTATAGTGGAACAATGAACAACACAATATACAGAACCATAAAACATGAAAAAACCCAATAAAACAATGGATTTCAAAGTTCATGAGAGGATCAGCAGGGTCACTCTTACATATTGCTAATGACTACAGGTGATAAAGTTTTACCCAGAGAAATTACAGGTGATTGTAAAGCTAAGGACATAGTTCATTGACTGTTTAGAAGCTGGGTGGCACTTGTATGTAAATCAGAAAATGTGACATACAAGAGTCATGAATCTCAGGAACTTCCCACAAATGTATTTTGTCTTATAATCAGTAAAATAACTAAAGTATAGAATCAGTTCACAGTAGCAACCACCCTGGAAGAAATGAGAAAATTTGGGAGGATTAACAAATTTTTTGCAATGATGGGTAAGTGCTCCTTGGGTAACATTTGGGAGGCCCAAGGAGGGTTTTTTGTTTTGTTTTGTTTTGTTTCTTGTTTTGTTTTGCAGTGCTGGAGATTTAATCCACAGGCTTCCACATGCTAGGCAAATATCCTTCCACTGAACTATATATCACAGACGCTAATGAGTTCTTAGGGTTAAAAACCCACATGTTAAAATAAAATTCCATACTCCTATATTCTTACAGCTTTGAATTTGGAAAATAGGAAAATTTCCTAAGAGTAAAATTAGTTCTTCATAAGATACCTGTGGCATAGAAAGGAAAAGTTGAACAAGGTTCTGATAAAGATATTTTACTCCAATTTAGTACTTCTTGAAATATTTTAAAACAGATAACTACTTTCTGAAAATGTCTGAAGTAGCAATGGCCTGCTATCTGACATCCATTTCTCTCACTTTTAGAACTCTATGACCCTAAATTCTATTTGCAACTGTTAAAAGCCATATTATTAGGTGGCAACATGACATTAAATAAACAGACATGATAAAAGGCTCTGAGCTTAAAATACTTCAATCTTGGGGCTGAAGTAGTGGCTGTGAGGTTACAGCATTTGCCTGGCATGGGTGAGTACGCAGTTTCAAACCCTAGCACCACATAAACAATAAGGTCTTGGGGCAATGAACACCACATATAAAAAAATAAATAAAATAGATTCTCTCTTTCTCTCCTTCTCACTGTCCCTCTCTCTCTTAAAAAAAAAACAAAAAACAAACTTATCTTAGGTTCAATTTCAGGTGCATTTCTTCTGTCATGGCTATAGTCTTGCTTTAAGCTAAGCAACTTGTAGCAGTCTAAGACCTCAGCTATTTATTCTGAAGATAGCATATTTTTAGTATAATTGGAGAAAAATAAATGTTGCTATTTTGACTGCATTAGGTGGTGTCTTTAGAAAGATAAGAACCATCAGGTATGGTGGCACATACCTGTAATCCCTTAACAGGCTGAGGCAGGAGGATCACAAATGTGAGCCAATTTAAAGAGACCGTGTCTCAAAATTTAACAAAATAAATAAAAAGGGCTGGGAGTGTAGCTTAGTGATGAATCCCCCAAGGTTCAATCCCTAGTCCTGAAAAAATAAATAACGACCTTATTATGATGTAAGTATCAGTCCAGGTGATACACAGATATGAAGGCGTATACCCTTTATTTTAAGGACATCAAGACTTGTACATCTATAGTAAAGTGGTTCCTTCTCTTCTTAGTTCTCACAAGGATGATGCTTTGTCACATAAACATGCTTCCAAAAACAGCACCTTCTCTTTTCTCCTATGTGTTGCCAGCCTATCCTTCCAAGGCACTCCAGTAGTACATCAAATTCAATGAGTGTGATAGTGATATAAAATTTTCTGATCAAGATTTTGGCAGTTTAATATTCACCCTGTGGAAAAACACACAGTAGTTTTTTTTTCTATTTTTAATTAAATCTTTAAAGCAGGTCAAATATTTTTAAGGAAACTCACAACGGCATGTATTTTGAGATAGGAGGCTCCTGCCAGGTGGTTGATCTGTGGAGAAACAGCAGCAAGTTGAACTGATAACTCGTTTGTTTTTTTTTTTTTTTAGTTGAATATGGACTTACAATTGAGGGGGGATCATTATCAAATAATCAAGAACAAATGTATATTTACATAGTTAGCCAAGGCTGATGCCATGTCATGGTTGCCCCCCTTGGGTTCCCCATGGTTCTATGTTTAACCCAAAAGAACACCTGTGTTAAATGGACTTCTCATGGAGATCGCAGATCTCCTTCTGAATTGATTCCCCCATACTCCCTCCCTCCAGTCTCCTAGATATCCTTCCTA
>PVKS010007546.1:43422-72541 GCA_004027875.1 Aplodontia rufa | reverse complement strand
TGATTCTAAGTCCCCTGGAAAGATACCCAGGAGTGGAATAGCAGGGTCGTATGGTGGAGTCATCCCTAATTTTTTAAGGATTCTCCATACTGCTTTCCAGAGGGGCTGTACCAGTCTGCAGCTCCACCAACAGTGTGTTAGTGTGCCTATTTCTCCACAGCCCCTCCAGCATCTATTGTTGTTTATTTTCTTCATCTTTTCCATTCTGACTGGTGTAAGGTGATACCTTAATGTGGTTTTCATTTGCATTTCTCTGATTACTAATGATTTAGAGCACTTTCTCATGTATTCATTGGCTTGATCAATGTACCTGGTTCTTTTTATTTTTTATCTTGAGACATGGTCTCACTATGTTGCCCAGACTAGTCTCAAACCTACCTCCTGCCTCAGCCTACCGAGTAGCTGAGATTATAGGTATACTGAACTTTCTCATCTGCCAGTTGCACCTAATACTGCCTCCCACAGAGCACTGATATAACTATGCACTTGGGGGGCTGGAGCAGTGGCTCAGCGGTTCTGGCACTTGCCTGGCAAGCATAAGGACCCGGGTTCAAACCCCAGCACCATGTACACAACTAAGTGTTAGGGCAACTAAGGCCATGTGAAAAACTAAATAAAGTTGTTTCTCCCTTTCTCTGTCTCTCTCTCACTGTCCCTCTCTCTAAAAAAAAATTTTTTTTAAATTTTAAAAAAATAATAACTATGCACTTGGAAGGGGAATAGTAGCCTCCTTGCTTTCTATTTTGTGTAATGGTGCTTCTATTTAATTGCTTATTCACCGACTGACACCTTCACTAGTTACAGAGCAAGCATAAAATGGTGTAATAGTCCTAAGGCAAACTCTTTTGGCTGAGTACTCTAATGCCACAAGAATTTTAGTATCATGTGCTTTCCACTCGGATGCCAATTCAGCTCTTTCACTACTCACAGGAAATGTGCTGGGAATCCACGGCATTACAAGTGATAAAGTTTTTAGTAAGAGTGATGACTGGAAATTTTTCAAAACAACTCTTCACTGCTGGAGTAGACATATTTTAAGGTCCATGAAAACTTTCTGTATTACATTTTAGAATCTATTCTCAACATTAAAGCGTTTCTAAGTATATTTGTTGAGCAAGCTACTTTTTATCCTTTTTTAATTCACAGGTAAACATTAACATATAATAAATGTGGAAAATCCAAACAATTTAATGCACAAAGTGGAAATTCCTTTTGGCCCTTTTTTCCCCAGTCTTCTTCACTTTTCAGAATCCAGCACTAATAACTCTATGAGGTTTTCAAACTTTTTTCAAAGTATTTTCCTATCTCTTATAGGTATAGTTTGAGTTCTGTTTAACATGGCTAATCTAAAACATCTTTCTATTACATTTTTGTACTTAATGTGTCTTTGAGATCTTTCAATATGTATAACTTTTGCTCGCTATTTTTTTAAAGAGAGGGCCAGTGAGAAAGAGAGAATCAATTTTATTTAGTTTTTCATCTGGTTTTCATTGCTCTGACACTTTGGTGCATACATGGTGCTAAGGTTGGAACTCATATCCTTGCACATGCCAGGCAACCTCTGTAACCACTGAGCCACCGCTCCAGCCCCTTGCTCACTGTTTTTAATTCTCACATAATGTTCAAAAATATGTCACTCATAACTTATTGGATAATTTCATTTATGAATATTTAAGTTTCTAATTTTTCACTATTAAAATAATAAAATTGAACTCAAGGGCGCTTAACCACTGAGCAACATCCTGAGCCCTTTTTTATTTTTTATTTTGAGACAGGGTCTTGTTAAGTTGCTTAGGCCTTCACTAAGTTATTGAGACTAGCTTTGAACTTCCAGTCCTCCTGCCTTAGCCTTCCGAGTCACTGGGATTACAGGTGTGCACCACTATGCCCAGCTAGAAATACATTTTCTGAACCAAAGGAAATATATATTGAAAATTTGTTCGCAATTGTCAAATCAGCTTCCAAAAACCTCACAGTAGTATATCAGTGCCTATTTCTCTATAATCTCACAAACTCTGGATATTATAAATCTTTAATTTTAGATAGTTTTAACTCCAAATCACATTCCCTCCAATAGTTCAACATATATTGTTAAACATCCATTATGTGACAGGTACTCTGCAAATGTTACTCATTACTGTGTTATACAGCCACTATTCTACTTATTCTCACCTTTATTATTTGTTCTAAATATATCTTAAAGTAAACATAACAAAATTAGTATATGAAATTCACCACCCATATTGATAAGGCAAGTAATTATTAAATCACATTCTAATGTACTTTGAAATTACATAGTTTTCTTATACCCCTATCCTCACAGGGGAAAATTATTCCTTTGAGAAAATGCTAATGGGGCTGGAGTGGTGGCTCAGCGGTTTCGGCGCTTGCCTGGCAAGCACGAGGACCTGGGTTCAAACCCCAGCACCACGTACACAACTAAGTGTTGGAGCAACTAAGGCCATGTGAAAACCTAAATAAAGTTGTTTCTCTCTTTCTCTGTCTCTCTCCCTGTCCCTCTCTCTTAAAAAAAAAAAAAAAGAGAGAAAATGCTAATAAAATACAAAGATCAGAGATGATAATTAGTTGGGAGACTTGATCAGCTATTCAACCTTTCTGAATTTCGTTTCCTAGTCTCAGCAATGGGAGTAACAGAAATGCTTACCTTGATTGATTTGAAGTGATAATGAGATGACATGTAATAAATACTCAACAAATTTGTGATAACAATAGGTAACATTTGAGTGCATCTAATATACCAGGCATTGTTCAAGGGCTTTATATGTTTTTAAACAAACACAGAGGGGGAGGGAAGCTCTAGTATTCTCATCATGCTCAGTGACTAACTCACTGGCTGACAGGAGCTCAAGGAGGACAGTGTGGGAGGAGGGAAAGAAGGCTTTCTGTGTAAACTCTGCAACCGACCAGAAGCAGGGTCAGCTGGAGGCAGTCAGCCGACAATGCACCTCATAATACGTTCTCTTGAGCAGAGAATCTGTATGGCTGCTTAAGAGTAAAAGAAGATAGGTTATAAGAGTATAAAACTGACAGCTGATTTTTAAAAATGTGCTGGTTGATTTTTTTTTTCTTCTGTACATAGAAGGCCAGGTCAGTCCAGTGCAGTAGGGCACACCTATAGTCCCAGCTGCTCAGGAGCTGAGGCAGAAGAATTGTAATTTTAAGGCCAGCCTCAGCATTTTATAGACCTGTCTCAAAATAAAAAACAAAAAGTTCTGGAGATATAGCTCAGCAGCAAAGCACTCCTGGGTTAAATCCCCAGTACTGCAATTAAAAAAAAAAAAGCAAGGACAACTGACAGAATGGGAGGGGCAGTAGGTAGGATGTTGGGGTTTAAAGATAAAAGCAGAGGCATGAAGAAGTTCTCTAGAAGAGGAGGAGGGTAAAAGGATATGCACAGTTTGATTATCAGGCAGAAATAAGAGCCCACTAGACCTCAAGAATCTGAAGTGAGACTCAGCAGCAGTGTGGTTATGGGTTTTTCTCCTCCCACACTCAGCTGTACAAGTCAAAGATCAAAATAAAGAAAAGGTTCAATTAAACTAAGGTTGGAATTTTCCCAGGTTGTAAGAGGAAGTGAAAAAAGGGCAAAAGTTGAGAATGCATGCAAATAACAGATACAGATTATCTCTTACCCAAAATGTGAACATTTGCAAGTAACAGACTCGGTTAAGTATCCCTGGGGCTGGAGCCGGGGCTGAGCAGTTACCTGGCTTGCCTGGCATGCCCAGTACACAGGTTCGAACCAAAGCACTATGTACACAACAAAGTGTTGAAGTAACGAAAGCCACATGAAAAACTAAATAAAAATTTATTCTCCTTTTCTATCTCTCACTGTCCTCTCTCTTTAAAAAAGTATCCCTTACCCAAAATGTTTCAGAATTTAGATATTTATGTGTTTTGGAATATTTGCATATTCCTAGTGAGATAGCCTGATGATGGAATCCAAGTCTGAATAGGACATTTGTTTATGTTTCATATGTACCTTAAACATACAGCCTGAAGGTAATTTTATACAGTGTTTTCAACATGCCTGAATTTTGACTACAACCTATCACATGAGGTCAGGCATGGGATTTTCTACTTGTAGCGTCATGTTAGTACTCAAAATTTTTCAGATTTTGGAGCATTTTGGAGTTTTAGTTTTTGGATTAGGGAAGTTCTGTTTATTAGTGAATCATGGAATTTAAACTGGGTAAGCAAAGGAATGAAGATATGGGGCGGAGGGAGCAAAAGACAGCTAATGTTTATCCCAGTGGGCCACTGTTTGAAGGATCATTGAAGTTAATGAGAGTGACCTGGAAACAGAGATGGAAGCACAAAATTTAAAAAGGTTTTAGGTAAGCTTCAGCTGCCAGTTTGTCCACCATGTTCCCATCATTCCAAACAGGTCTTGCTTCTCAAATGAAGGTGCACCTATGACAAACTTGAAAACACTGTCTATCTAGATAAAACATTATCTTTATCACTAATTTCAGTGTCTATCAGACTGTAAGCCTTAACACATGCCTTAGAATGGTTCTCCACACTAGGTTTTTAAAGTCAAAACCTCAGGTGGTATCTCTAATTTTTCTTCCTTTTTTGGCCTCCATTAATAATATCAATAACAAGCTTGAATTCTTTTCCAGATCGTGACCTAACCTAATTTAAACAATATTGGGAGATTATTTTCTTTGGAACTTTTTTTTGAAGAAAGAGGGACAGTGAGAGACAGAGAAAGAGAGAATCGATTTTACTTTAGTTTTTCATTTGGCCTTTGTTGCTCCAACACTTCATTCTGGGGTACAAAACCGAGACCCTGTGCATGTAAGGCAAGTGCTGAAACCACTGAGCTACCACTCTGGCCCCTGGAACATGTTTTGAAAACTCGTATTCTCAAACTTCTCCCCCCGCCCCCACCCTTGCTGTACTTGGGATTAAACTAGGGGCCTGATATTTGCTAGGCAAGCACTCTACTACTGGGCTACATCCCTAATCCTTTTTCTTTTCAATTTTTCTTTGCTAAATTGCTGAAGCTGGTCTGAAATGTGAGATCCTCCTGCCTCAGCCTCCTAAATAGCTGGGATTAGAGTTGTGTGCCACCATACCTAATTTATTTTCTTTTTAAAACTTGTAAAAGTTTTCCCATTTCCTTCTCTGCCACAGTTGAACCCTCAAGTCTTGCTACTTCCAGTATGATCTGGAGACCAGCATTATCAGAATGACTTGGGAACTTGGTGGAAAAACAGGGTCTTTGGCTCTACTCCAGATGTTCTGAGTTGGATTCTATATTTCAACAAGACTCTGGGTTAATTTTTCATCAACACTGCGGTTTGAGAAGCATTTCTTAAAAAGCATTTCAGGGAAGTTAAAATATATATTACCTCTCATAAGAACTTTTGCAGGGACAGAAACTTTTCAGGAAAAAAAAATCAAAGTTTAAGATTACTTCTGAAGGGCTGGAGCAGTGGCTCAGTAGGTCAGCAGCTTAGCAGTTACTACAGTTGCCTGGCATGTGAAAAGACTCAGTTCAGACCCCAGCACCACATACAACTAAATGTCAGAAAAACAAGTCCCAGATGAAAACATAAATAAAGTTAATACCATCTCTCTCTCTCTCTTAAAAAAAAGAAAAAGAAAAAAATGATATTTATGAAATTGGAGTACAATTTAGAATAATCTTTTCAACAGTTTGGTAATAGTAGAAAGAATCCTAAAATGGTGGGCTGGGGAATGTGGCTCAGTGGTAAGGTGCTTTCCTGGCATGTCTGAGGCCTTTGGTTTGAGCCCCAGCAACAACAAAAACAAACAAACCAAAAAAACAAAAACAAAAACCTTAAAATAGACTGAATAACATTTTTTAAATTTATTTATTTATTTTAGTGACTACATTTCTGGAAATGTATGCTAAAACAAGAATTAAGACAGGCACGGTGGTACACACCTATTATCCAAGCAACTCAGGCGACTGAGGCTAGAGGATCACAAGTTCAAAGCCAACCTTAGCAACTTAGCAAGTGCCTTTGCAACTTAGTGAGACCCTGACTCAAAATAAAAAATAAATGGGAGGGGGATGTGGATCAGTGGTAAAATGCCTCTGGGTTCAATCCCTGATACCATAAAAAGAAGAAAAAGAAGAATCTGATGAAATTGAAAAGTTTTTACAAAGATGTTCATCTAAAATGTTTTTAAAATTAGAAACAAACTCAACATTTATCAACAGTGGAAAAATAATAAACTATGGTAACTCTGTGAGTGGAATGTTGTTTAACAACCAAAATCTTGTTCACTAAAATACATAACATGGGCAGAAAATGGCAAAATAGAGAACTATAGGTCTCTGTCCTTCTGCAAAAGCAACTAATGAGCTAGCTAAACTTGTCAAATTTAACTTTTGCAGGACTCTAATCTAATTAAAAACTCAGAACAAGCAGAAGGCAATCTGGGGAAGAGTGAATCTGCTCTGTGCCCAGAGCACTGCAGTGTGCTTTAAATTGCCTACCTCATATGCCCACACCCAGAGCAGCAGTGGCCAGGAGAATCCCAGCTGCACTTCTGGTGCAGGTTGCCAGGACCAGGGGGAGCAAGACAAACTTTACTCTCAAAACGCTGTGGTTATAAGTTTTGAACTCCTGACAGTTCCCTCGAAGACTTGCACAAAGTCTCCCTTTGTTTCATCAGACTCAAAAGTCTTCCCAGAGCTGGGGCAGCTTTCAGGGTAGCTTTTATTGAAAGCATTTAAAGGCATACATATTGGCCACATTGGTGGGGCAAGGAACAACATTTGGGACAAAAAACAGAGAAGCCTGGAAAGAAAAAGACTGGGAAAGGAGATATGTCATAGGAATTTTAAAATCTCCTTTGTATACAGGGGAATTAGGAGGTTATGGGCACAAGGAGCACACAACACATACTCCAAAAAGGCCTGAGAACTGCTGTACATGGGGGCACACATCAATAGTCCTAGATGCTCTGTAGGCTAGGCAGGAGGACACTTGAGCCTAGGAGTCTGAGGCCAGCCTGGACAACATAGTGAGATGTGAGAACCCATCTTGAAAAAGAGAGGGGCAAAAAATGTAAACGAAAATGCCACAAAGGACAATACACACTTGCACGTGCACACACTACAAATATTCAGGTACCATAAACACATAAATAAATGCTCAAAACCATTAGTCAAAGAGATATTGCTATGAACATATCAGAAAGGCTAAATAAGAAGACTTTGCAACAACAAATATCAGTGACTATAAAGAAAAATTGAAACTCAAACACTGTGCTAAGTTGTGTTAAAAAAAATCAGAGTAGATGGTTTCCTTTTGAGGAATGGATACAGTGGGATTGTCTAGGAAGAAGTACAAGTTAACATTCTGGGAAGATGGGAATACTCTATATCTTGATAGGAGTTTTTGTTACCCAAATGTACGCATTGTCAAAATTCACTGAATGATACACTTAACCAATTACATGCCTGTGTCCCATATGTATGATAGCCATGAAAAATTGAGCAACAAAGTTATTAAGTTTGTGCCTTCATTTCCAAAGTGGAAATAAAGAAAAGGGAGAATACTAATCTCAACTCTTACTAAGGAGATGATAAGTGATACAAATACCTAATAAAATTATAAAAAATAAAAAACTGTCCCTTCATTACATGTAAAATCTTTTTTTTTTTTTTTGAGCAACCTTACAAGATTTTAACAAAACAATATAAAATGTGTATAAGATGTGTATATATTCTGGACATTGCAACTGTCCCCAGGAGTGCCCCCCCCAATTACCCTCCCTTATCCCTCCCTTCCCCTTCCCGTTATAACTCTAAAAATAGTATTAAATTGTAAAGCATTACATTTTATCTGAATTTAACTCATGTTTCTAGTCTTAATCCCAAAACTTGTAAACAAACACTAATTAATGATATCTATGCTGACACAGGATAAAATATACTGATGTCTACAACTTACTTTGAAATGCCTGGGAAAAAAAATGGATTGACAAATGGATGGATAAATCAATGGATAGATGATTGGATAAACATGTGATAAAGCAAATTAATTGCTAATTATAGAACTAGGTGGTGAGTATACCTGAATTCACTATGTGGCTATTTCATTTTTCCATATACTTGATAATTTTAATAATAAAATATTGGAAAAACTATACATTAAAAAATCCTGAAAGCAAACATGCAATTAACTTTGACAAGTTGGAAATTTTTTCAAGTTATTTATAATGACATGTATTAGTTTTATGAAGAAAAATTGTTAAGGTTTAGGTGTGAGGTGTCCCCCATAATCTCATGTGTAGGACAATACAAGAAGTTTTGGAGGTGAAATGATTGGGTTTTGAAAGCCTTAACCCAATCACTGCATTAATCCCCTGATAGGAATTAACCGGATAGTAACTAGGCAAGGTAGGATGTGGCTGGAGGAGGTGGGTCCCTGGGGACTTGCCTTTGGGGTTTATATTTCTTGTCCTTGTTGAGCAGAGCTCTCTCTCTTTCTGCTTCCTGGTGCAATGTCTTAAGCCACTTTCCTCCACCACACTCCTCCACCATGATTTTCTACCTCACTTCAAGCCCTAAGGAATGGAGTTGACCATCTATGGACTGAGACCTCTGAAACCCTGAGCCCCCAAATAAACTTTTTCTCCTCTAATTGTTCTTGTCGGGTCTTTTGGTCACAACAGCAATAAAAAAGATGACTAAAACAAAATTGCACTTTATATGTTTAAAACTTCCCGCCATCTCTATGAGGAAAAAGGTTTTTTTTTTCATCTTTACTAATCAGTAGAATATAACTTTCTAGCTAAACAAAGAATTCATTTTAAATGAAACTTCACATTAAAGACAAAACAAATAATTAAATAATTTCAATATGGATAAATTACTTGAAGCACATTTTCACTGTACATTGGTAGGGTTTCACAGATTAAAGTTTAGGTGCCTTCAAGAACTTCACAGTCTAGAGCTGGAGCGGTGGCTCAGCGGTTTCGGCGCTTGCCTGGCAAGCACAAGAACCCAGGTTCAAAACACAGCACCACGTGCACAACTAAATGTTGGAGCAACTAAGGCCATGTGAAAAACTAAATAAAGTTGTTTCTCTCTTTCTCTGTCTCTCTCACTGTCCCTCTCTCTTTAAAAAAAAAAAGAGCTTCACAGTCTAAATATATCACAGATACCAAGTAGTTGTGTGCATTTATAGATGTAAACTTTCCGTTCAGGTTATCTCTAAAATGTACATGGAAATGTTCACAAAATGTAAAATAAACTACAATCATGCACTACTGCATAATGATTGATGTTGCTGTAGGGGCTGGAGCAGCGGCTTAGCGGTTTGAGCACTTGCCTGGCATGCGCAAAGACCCAGGTTCAAATCCTAGCACCACATATGCGACTAGTGTGTTGGAGAAACAAAAGCCTGATGAAAAAATAAATAAAATTGATTCTTTCTTTCTCTTTCTCTCTCTCACACTCTCTCTTTAAAAAAAAAAAATGGTGTTGCTGTCAAGAGTGAAGCACAGGGGCTGGAGCGGTGGCTCAGTGGTTTCAGCGCTTGCCTGTCAAGCACGAGGACCCGGGTTCAAACCCCAGCACCACGCATACAACTAAGCGTTGGAGCAACGAAGGCCTTGCGAAAAACTAAATAAAAGTTATTTCTCTCTCTCCCTCACTGTCCCTCTCTCTTCAAAAAAAAAAAAAAAAAAAAGTGAAGCACAGTGGTCTCATAAGATTACATTGCCCTAAAAAAAAAAAAAAGATTACATTGCCCTGTGACTCAGCCTCTTAATTTGTATAAGTACACTCTATGATGCTGACACAACAAAATCGCCTAACAATGCCTTTCTCAGAACGTCCCACTGTTAAGCAATATGTGGCTATATGATGAATACACAGATATTTTGAAAATTTAAAGTTGTGATACTAAATCTGATGAAATGGTATCAAGACACTTTTAATTCATATTAAATACTAGGTTTCATAAAGTCATGAATTTGATCTTTATACATTTTCCAAAAACTTAATTAAATCCACTGCAGTTTTTTTATTGTAACAACGATTGCTGTAACTTGATTAATTACCCTACTTTTGTCAGGGGGAAAAAAAGAAGCTTTTTTGGGGGTATAAGGAACTTGCCTCATTCAATTGAATCTAATCTGGCAAGTAATGATGGTGCTGAAATTCTGTGCTTTCATTCATTGTTTAGGGATAATTGCTAGTTAATCAAATTATTAATTTCTTTTTTCTTTGGAAAAGGTATCTAGGTACTATACTTCAAATCAAAAGTTACTTGTCAGAAAGAAGTCCTGTAAACTAAAAACACAAAATGCCAAACTCTAATCCTTCAATGTCTCCATTTATCCATTTCAGTTAAGCTAGATAAATTTTCCTAAATTGAAATGAGCTTGATATCATTCTCTGACACTGAAAATTCTCTCTCTCTTATTTTTTAACAATATTTTATTTTTCCTCATACTTTTACATATCAAAGGGGTTTGTTGTTATACTTTCACAGTCATCTCTTGTTTCTATCCAAATTTTAAACCTGAATCTTGAGAACAAAAATGTTGGAGGAAAGGCCCCCATTAATTTAAAAATCAAACAAAAAATCCCTAACAATTTTCCTTGGACCTATCACTTGCTCTTTTCCCTCCCCAATTTAGCAGCTCTTCTTATTTCCTAAGGTTCAAAGTTCTTGTCCCAATGTAAACAAATCTATCCTGAACTCAGACTTTAATTATCTCCTGCTTTTGCTTTTTATACTAAAATGAAGAAATTTTTTAAAATGCAGAGACTAGTCTTCTTGTTTTGAAAAATTTGAAATATAATCTCCAGTTTAAAACTCTTGTCTTTAAATCAAATTTTTATTTTTTAAAGAGAGAGGGACAGTGAGGGAGAGAGAGAAATAACTTTTATTTAGTTTTTCACATGGCCTTCGTTGCTCCAACACTTAGTTGTGTACGTGGTGCTGGGGTTTGAACCCTGGTCCTCGTGCTTGCCAGGCAAGTGCTGAAACCGCTGAGCCACCGCTCCAGCCCCTAAATCAAATTTTTTAAAAAAAGGACAGGCTTATTTTTGTAGAAACTCAACATAATAAAGTTTAAAACCACAAGGAACTTCTTTTCTTGAGTCACCTCTTCTTACAAAATAGCGGTTCCTACCAAGTGAGTTCCTTCCAGGGTACATCTTACTCCCTGGTTAAGAACCTCTAAAAAAACGAGTCTGTGAGTATGGGTATGGGTATGTGTGGATATGTAACCCAAAAAACAAAATTTCATCTACAATTCCTACTTGGCTAGATACCCATTATAGACAAAACTAGCCATTGTCATTTAAAGTATTGTGACACTGCATACTCTAAAAGAAATATATGGTAATTGAACTATTATATTAAGTTTTCACTGGTCTGTTTGGAAAAACTGGGTATTGTTCACACACAGAAATAATGTTACTTATTCTGCAAGCCAGAAGATATTTCTTTTTAATTATTTGAATTAATATGCTAGCATATTGTCCATCTGTTAATTTAGATCACTACTTTCAATCCTTCACCTCCTTCCTCTGTCATGTGAGCTTCCCATGGGAGTTATTTTTCTATCCCACTGATGTTGGACATAATCATGTATATGACTTGCTTTGGTCAATGAATGAATGATGGCAGACTTGGGTACAAGCTTTAAATAAGCAGTTCTGACTGGGCCTCAGCTGTTTGATGAACAGTCGGGAGAAGAACGTGCCTCAGATAGCTAATAGGATTGTAAAGTACACCATGTGAGGTCAACCAGTTGTCCTGCAACAGAAGCAAGCTGGGATTCAGTTCACCCATACACACACCCATGAACAAAGAAAATAAATGCTTTTTATGAACCACTGAGTATGTGAGTTGTTTCTTGGCAGTAGCATAATAGCTGATTACTACATTGTATATATTTCCCTTTTGTTCACTGACATACATAAGTGTGAAAACTGGCAGGTAGAGTTGCATCCTTATATTAACTCTCAGTCCCACAACATGCAGTAAGAACTTCAGAAACTCAGAAAAACAAGCACATTCTAATAACCAGTGTTAAGTGCTAACATCACGAAAACACACAAACAGAAAACAATAGATCATCTTCGGTAATGAAATTGGGGGAGAAAATAGAGTCAAGGAATCACCCAAATTGTAAGAAAATTCTAAAGCTGTAAGAACCCACTAAAATAGCTGAGGCAGGGGGAAAAGTTTGTACTTAACTGAGCAATCTGCGTTGATAACAGATTTAGTGACAAAGCCCTGCTCTGAATTCTCCTGTGGGAGTCAGAGCCGGGAGAGTTTTACTCTGTAATAATCTCTTCCCTTTTCTCTATTTGATTTGAATTAGTGACATTAGACTTTCTCCTGTCAGATCTCAGAGCTAGAGTGAGCAGGATATCATAGAGATAGAAGGGGGATTTCCTGATAGTATATTATGAATCCTTAAAAATAAGCTTCAGGAAAAGCTCTTTCTTTGTGATCTCTCCAGAGTTGTTAGAGGGCAGAAAAGAAGAAATCAGAAGTTGGACATATTCATGAGAAGCTTATTTTTGGAAAGTGGTTTTTATACTTATATTTAAGTCCCCCAATAAGATTACAAAATTAGTTCTGTATTTCTGCTAGTCAAGGTTAGTTATTGGAGTTTGGGGAATAGAACAGAGAAAAATTAATTTAATACAGCACTTTTTAGTTAAAAATGGGGCACCAGGTTAACACCTTGATTAATTATAAAACACTTCTTCCATCCTATCATAAGAATAATTCTGATGTGTTTCTTTGTACACATCATTATTTACATATTGTAAGATTTTTTTGTGTGCTTATAAACTAGTGAAACTCAACATTTTTCTGCTTCCTTGACACTGTTTTACTATTTCCACTAGAGTCATCTATAGTAATGACACTATCAGTAATGTTTTTTCATAATTGTTATTTGTAAGAGCTACATTATCTCCCACTGAGTAGATATATCATAATCTAATTGACTATCTCTTATTTTTGAATTTTAGAGTGTGACTAATTTTTCAGTATTACAAAGAACTTTCCTGTATTGAGTTACAAACATCTGTCATATAATTTTTAATCTTTTGGTTATTTTCTTAGTAAAAATTTCCAGAAGATACTGCTGGGCAAAAGGCTATGAATATTTTAAAATTTCCTGATAAATATTTCAAAATTTATTGTGCTAAAAGACTAATTCTGTTGTACTCAGTAGCACATGCCAATAATTCCAGACAAAAGCAGGAGGATCATAAGTTTGAGGCAACCCTGGGCAACTTAGTGAGTCCCTACCTCAAAGTGAAACATGAAAAGCAAAGGCTAGGGTGGCTCTGCGGTTATGGCCTTGCCTGGCATGTGTGAGGATGTGGGTTCAAACCCCAGCACCACGTACACAATGGATTGTCACAGCAACAAAAGCCACATGAAAAACTGAATAAAATTGATTCTCTTTCTCTCTGTCCGTCTCTCTCTCTTTTTTTTTTTTTTTATAAAGAGAGAGGGACAGTGAGAGAGACAGAGAAAGAGAGAAACAACTTTATTTAGTTTTTCACATGGCCTTAGTTGCTCCAATACTCAGTTGTGTATGTGGTGCTGGGGTTTGAACCAGGGTCCTTGTGCTTGCCAGACAAGTGCCAAAGCCATTGAGCCACCGCTCCAGCCCCTCTGTCCATCTCTTAAAAAAAAAAGCAAAGCCCGGGGATGTAGCTCAGTGCTAGCTCACTTGTCTAATTTGTGCAAGGTCCTGGGATCAATCTCTAGTACCTCAAAAAATAAAAAAATTAAAACACCTTAATTCCATTGGTAAAGTACAGGAGTACTAACAAACACTGAATATTATTGTGAATATTGGTTGGGTTTTTTTTTTTTTTTTTGTAACTACAAGAATGGAAGGGAAAAGGTAATTTATATCATTTTAATTTTTACTTTTTTGAAATTAAAAGTGAGTGGGGCACTGTAGTACATGCCTGTAATCCTAGTGACATAGAGGCTGAGACAGGAAGATCACAAGTTCAAAGCCAGCCTCAGCAACTTAGCAAGACCCTGTCTCAAAATAAAATATAAAAAGGGCTGGGGAGGGGCTGGAGTGGTGTCTCAGTGGTTAAGGTGCTTGCCTAGCATGTGTGAGGATGCGGGTTCATTCTCTTGCACTAGGTACATAACAAAGTGTTAGAGCAATGAAAGCCACATGAAAAATGAAATAAAATTGATTCTCTCTTTTTCACTGTCCCTCTTGCTCTTAAAAAAGGGGGTGGGCTCTTAGAGATTAAGCACCTCTGGGTTCAATCCTTGGTACCAAAAACATCAAATTAAAAGTGGGGTGGAACACTTTTGTTGTTATTTAGATGATCTTCTCCTCCATACATCTATTACACTGTAAAGAAATTGAGGTAGTTTTCAAGTACTGGTGATCAATATTTGTTTGATTTATTGTTTCTTATGTGGATGTTTCATGTGGGTCACTCAATGGATTTGTAATATGAATCTATTCCCACAACATAAGTCTGTCAGGAACATTCTTTTACGAAACCTAATAAAAAATCGGAGCAGTTGGCAAATCTTTCTGGAAAAAATTAAAAAGTGCTAGTTCATTTAACCAACATTTATTTACTTTCATCCAAATGCATTGAGTGTTAGAGGGATCTAGTCAACTAAGCAAATCAGCCCAAAATAACAGTACAGGACTGATCAAATTCCACTGGAACAAATACCACACAGACCGGATAATTCCAGGAGGCAGAAGTAGGACCAATGAGGGGAAGTTAAGAGAGACAACATTTTTGTCTGTGATAGGAAGGAGTTCAAATGTACTCAAGTTCAAAATGGGCATAGGCTGTCCTGTGGGCAACAACAAAGACGGTCAGAGGTGGTTTGAAGGACTACCTATGTGGGCTGAGGAGCCTTTCAGGGAGCAGGATGGATGACTTCTATTTTCCTGTAAGCAGCAAGCCCTTGGCCCCCAAATTCTTGGTTCTGGGAATAGGAACTATGTGTAGGAAAGAGAAAGAGGAAGAAACTCTCTCTCTCTCTCTTCTTGAGGGTGGGGCTGACTATAGAAAGAATTTTGTAACAGAGTTTATCTTTGACATCTTCCCACTTCCCTTTCTGTATTTTGCTTTCTATCTCCTCCAGATCTAAGGCCCTCTATGGGGGCCTTAACCTCCGAGCAGGGCCACTGCTACTGCATAATTCCTTTCTAACCACTTTAAAACCCCCGTTCTTCCAACACAGCTAACCTCAGCTAGGTGTTAAAATCAATCTGTTTCAAATATTTTCTTCCAAAATGTGAATGACTGATGGTACCAAGCCCTTCCCAGACAAATATGAATTTTATAAACAGGATGTTTTGAAAATCCAGGGCATCTTAAACAGTGTGTGGTAATCTAAATTCCAATTAATAGAGCTTCCAGAGTCCCAACTCCTTTAATTACAGTCTGAGGATCTTGAGGAAATTACTAAACCATCTTGTGTTTTAAATTCTCATCAGTAAATGAGGAAGATATATAGTGAAACTGAAGATTTTAAATAACCTGCTCTTTATTTCTGGATCTCCCCTCTACAGTCCTCCACACAAAGGTGTAAACATGGATGTCCAGCTTTCTTCTTTCTCTTTACTTGATTGTACATAACCCATATTCCTTGGTCTGGGAGATGGGCCTCCTAGAGTATGGGCAGACAAGAGGCTTGTGTATAAGGAAGACTTGTTCAAGTTCAGCTGCCTATTCTAACCTTTTCTATTACATTATTTTCTACCATTTTTTTCTTTGCATTTTCCCTTCTCTTTTCTTCAGTTTCACATATTTTGATTTGATTGCGATTTTTGGCCTGAGGATTAAATTTTTATTTTATTTGCCATGTCTTCTTTTCTAGTATATACACTAAAATTATTGGTTTCTGTCTGAGTAAAATGCTCATTAAAACCCAGAGATTTTGTACAGTAATGCTTCTGTCCATTCATCTTTACATGCTTCATAATTTCCACTCAATTTTCTCCTTAACACAAGAGTTATTTAATAATAATAATAATGTGCTTTTAGCTTTTCCACATGTATGAACTTAGTGGAAGATTACTGATTTATGACTCATGAGCAGTCTTACTATGAGTATATTCTTAGAATAAATAAGCATAGTATTTTGGATTTTGAGAGCCAGGAACCATCTGGCTGCACAGCCTTTCTCTCCTCTTTATCTTACAAGTGATGCTCATTCTAAAAGTTCATGTTCAGTGCAGGTAAGCTGTAAATGAAAAGACATTTCATTAAATATATTTTAAAAATAAATAACATAGTATAATCCTTTCAGTAGACCATGGCAACTTTTAAATAATTCTGAAACAATAAACCAATTTTATTTTATTATCAAGGATGAAAGTCATAATTAAACCAAAAGAATGGTAATCTTTTGCAGGCACATGTATGTGGATATGAATGTGTAAAATGCAACATCTTTGCAAATGTAATGCATTTATCATCACATGCTAAGCTAAAATTTGGCCATGTCTTATTAGTGGTTCTAGTCGAGGAAGTTTAATTATATAACTGTTTTTATTTTGATAGCCACATTGGGAGTTCTCCACTGATTACAGGATTGCCTTACCTTAATGAGATAACAGAACCAACATCCTCCCAAACTGGGCTTGTTGTTTACTTATGTAAAAAATTTCTCTTTTTTTCCACATATATGGGACCTGAATTCACAGCCATAATAAAGTGAAAGTTAAGTGATAAAAATCCAACCATAATAATGTGAAAGTTAAGTGATAAAAATTCACTGTTACTTTTGGGTCCTAAAGAGGAAACAGATTCTTTGGTCTGCCTAGGATTTAGGTGTTTCCTAAGATGTAGAATTTTCAGTACTAATATGGGGACAATGTAGGACAAACTCAGAGATTTGGTCACCCTACCTTTTTTTAAGAATGTTTTCTTTTTAAATTGACACATCAAATTGCACATACCTGGGGTTAGAGTGGTGGCTCATGGGTTATGGCACTTACCTGGCATGCATGAGGATGCAGGTTCGAACTCTAGCACCACATACACAACGAAATGTCAGAGCAATGAAAACCACATGAAAAATGAAATAAAATCAATTCTATTTCTCTTTCTCTTTCTCACTGTCCCTCTTTCTCTTGAAAAAAAAAACCCTTTTAAAAAAATTGTACATACTTATAGGGTACCATTTTATGTTTCAATACCTGTATATAATACGTAATGTTCAAATCAGGTTAAGCCTATCTGTCTCCTCAAATATTACTATTTCTTTATAGTGAAAATATTCAAAATCCTCCCATATTTTTGAAATATACAGTACATTATTGTTATCAATGCTCACTCTGCTGTGCATAGCACACCAGGACCTATTTCTCTTCTCTAACCATCCTTTAGTATCCACTGACTAACCTTTCCTCATCTTTCCCTCCCTGCTACTCAGACTAGCCTCTGATAACCACTATTCTACTCTGAACTTCTATCAGATAACTTTTTTAGATCCCACATGTGAATGAGATCATGCGTTGTCTTTCTGTGCCTGGCTTATTTCACTTAATGATCTTCACTTCCATACATATTGTCACAAAGGACAGTATTTCATTTTTTTAATGGCCGAATAGCATTCCATTTTGTATACTTAATCATATTTTCTTTAGTCCATTCATCAGTTGATGGACGTTTAGGTTGTTTCCATTGTAAATGTGGATAGTGCTTCAGTGAATACATACAGTGCAGATGTCTCTTTGACAGACTGATTTCATTTTCTTGGGCTATATACCCCAGTGGTAGAATTGCTGGGTCATATGGTAGCTCCATTTTTAGTTTTCTGAGGAACCTCTATGTAGTTTTCCATAATGACTCTACTAGTTCACATGCCCACTCTAGGTGTGCAAGAGTTCCCTTTTCTCCACATCTGTACCAGTACTCGTTATCTTTTGTCTTTGTGCTAATAATCATTCTTTCTGTAGTGAAGTGATATCTCTTGTGCTTTTAATTTATGTTTCCTTGATGATTAGTGGTGCTAAGTATTTTTTCATATACCTATCGGTCATTTCTATGTCTTCTTTGAGGAATGTTTATTTAGAGCTGGGTGTCTTGGTGCACACCTATAATCCTAGAAACTACGAAGTCTAGGCAGAAGGATCGCAAATTTGAGACTAATGTCAGAAACTTAACAAGGCCCTAAGCATAATGAGACTCTGTCTCGGAATTAAAAATAAAAAGGACTAGGGGTGTGGTTCATTGGTTAAGCACCCCCTGAGTTCAATCCCCAATACCCACTCTCAAAAAAGAGAGAGAGATATGTTTATTTAGGTCTGTTGTGCATTTTTGCATCAGATTATAGTTTTTGTTTGTTTGCTATCGAGCTGTTTGAGTTTCTTATATATTCTAAATATTAACAACTTGTCAAATATATAAACAAACTACACACATTTTCTCCCATCCTTGTACACTGTCTCTTCATTCTGCTGAATGCTATATTTATAATGCAGAAACTTTTTAGTTTGGCATAATGCCATAATCTATATTTTGTCTATATTTGCTTTTGCTTCCTATGCTTTTTGGGTCTTCTTTAAAACAAACGAAAAAAAGAAAAACACAAAACACTTGCCCATTCCAATGTTCTGAACTGTCTCCCTTGAAATTACTCCTCTATTAATTTCATAGTTTCAGATGTTACATTTAACTGTGTAACCCATTTTTGTTGATTTTTGTATATGGTGAAAGTTTCATTCTTTTGCGTATGGATTTCCAATTTTCCCAGCATCATTTGTTGAAGAGACTGTCCAGTCTCCAAAGTTCTTAGCGCCATTATTGAAGATAGTTGGCTATAGATGTATGGGCTGACTTACAGGCTCTCTATTATATTGCATTGATCTATGTGTCTGTTTTAATGTCAATACCATGCTGTTTTGATTACTATATTTTGAAGCCAAGTAGTGTAATACCTCCTGCTTTATTCTTTTTGCTCAGGATGACCTTGGTTGTTAAGGGTTTTTTTGTGGTAACATACAATTTTAGGATTGTTTTTCTAGTTCTACAAAACTAGAAACTACTGGTATTCTGATAGGACTTACATAAATCTGTAGATTTTTTTGGGTAAAGAAGACATCTTAACAACACTGATTCTTCCAATTCATGTGCATGAATGCCTTTCCATTTTATGTGTGTCCTCTTTGATCTCATTCACCAATATCTCAAATTTTCATTGTATAGGTTGTAAAATGTATGTCTTTTCTGTCAAACTTGAAAGATTGTGATGTATAACCCATTACCTCCATTTTAGATCCCCCTCCCCCTTGAAGATAGTAACTCCCTCACCTGTGTCGGCCCACCTGTGTACGCCCACCTCTTTCCAAGGACCCCTTCCAGTACCCACCCATCCTCTTCTGGTGAACTTTGCTGAGTCACTAGGACACTCACCACATGTGCGATGACCCCCACCCCCACTCTCTCCCAGTCCTCTCTTCCAGTCACTGCCTACTTCCTTTTTGCACCTGCCTCCACCTAATCACAACCAATTGTACACACTGTGCATCTGAGCTCCTCCAATTAGAGCGACGGGCAGTATTCCGTCAGGCCGGAATTAAAAACCCCTCATTTCCCTGCTGGGGGTGCGTTCTTTCACCCTTTGGCTGAAGTAAATTTTCTGCCTTGCTCACCCACACCCGACCACATGTTTGATTTCATTTATAACAAGATCTTTCACATCCTTGGTTAAATTTAATCCTAGATTTTATTATTTTTCTGAATAGTTATTAGAAATGGGATTGCTTTCTTAATTTATTTTTCAGATAATTTATTATTGGTGTACAGAAGTCTTACTAATTTTTTATATTGATTTTGTATCCTATAACTTTGCTGAATTTAATTATTAATTCTAAGAGTTTTTTGGTAGAGTCTTTGGGGTTTTCTGTGTATAGGATTTTGCCAGTTGCAAGCCAAGACAATTTTACTTCCTCGTTTCTAATTTGGATGCTCTTTATTTCTTTCTCTTGCCTGATTGCTCCGGCTATTATATTGAATAAAAGTGGTGAAATTGGATGTCCTTGCCTTGTTCCAGATCTTAGAAAGCTGTAGGCTTTTCCCCATTAGGTATGATGTTAGCTGTGAGCCTATTATATATGACCTTTATTCTGTTAAGATATATTCCTTCCATAACTAATTTATTCAATTTTTATTATGAAGGACTGAATTTTATCAAATGCTATTTCTGCATCTATTGAAATGATCATATTAATTTTGTCCTTCATTCTGTTGAACTAGTATACCATATTTATTGGTTTGTGTATGTTCAACCATCTTCACATCCCTGGGATGCATCCCACTTGATATTGGTGAATAATCTTTTCCATGTATTGTTGGATTTGGCTTGATAATATTTTGTTGAGGACTTTTTCTTCTATGTTCATCAAGGATTTTGACCTATACCTTTCTTTTTGTGGTGGTGCTTTTGTCTGGCTTTGGAATCAGGGTAAAATTTGAAAGAATTCTCTCCCCTTCAATTTCTCTAAATAATTTGAGAAAATGTTATCAGTTCTTCTTTACACGTTTGGTTGAATTCAGCAGTGAAGTCTTCTGGTCCTGGGATTTTCTTTCATGGGAAATTTTTTTTTTTTAAGAGAGGAGGACAGGGCTGGAGCGGTGGCTCAGCGGTTTCGGCACTTGCCTGGCAAGCGCGAGGACCCGGGTTCGAACCCCAGCACCACATACACAACTAAGTGTTGGAGCGACTAAGGCCATGTGAAAAACTAAATAAAGTTGTTTCTCTCTTTCCTGTCTCTCTCACTGTCCCTCTCTCTTTAAAAAAAAAAAAGAGAGAGAGGACAGTGAGAGAGAGAAAGAGAGAATCAATTTTATTTAGTTTTTCATGTGGCTTTTGTTGTGCCAACACTTTATTGCGTACGTGGTGCTGGGGTTCAAACTTGCGTCCTCGCACGTGCCAGGCAAGCACTGTAACCATTGAGCCATGCTCCAACCCTAGAGTCAGTTCTTAAGATACATTTCTTTTTCTCCAAAATTCCACTTCAAAAACTACACTTGCAGGGATTATTTCTACAATTTATTACTAAAATTACACATCAACAACTTAGGCATTATTTTTTAAAGGCTTTTGTTACAAAATGCAAATCTGGGGGAAAAGATGTCTTTGGATTCTTCTCATCTCCTACTAACGTACCCTTGGAAAAGTATTAAAAACCAATCTAATGAGGGTGACACAGAATGTAAATGAGGCCAGGTCTCCCTCTGTGTTCCCAGTAGTCTCTTTTCTGCATCATCCTTCAAGTCACTTGTTCTTCATCCTCATTCTCCCTTCTCTTCTGACAAACCCTTTCTTAGAACAGTAGATCATAAGTGCATCTATACTACAATATAAAATTGCGAATAAGATTTAAATCTTCATGAAGCTTAAAGGGTTATATATTCAAAGGACATATGCATTTTATTTTATTTATTTATTTTTTAAGAGAGAAGGAGAGGGGCTGGAGCAGTGGCTCAGTGGTTATGGTGCTTACCTGGCATGGGCAAGGACTTGGATTCAAACCCCAGCACCACGTACACAATGAAGTGTCAGAGCAACGAAAGCCACATGAAAAACTAAATAAAAACTGATTCTCTCTCTCTCTAGAAAGAAGGAGAGAAAAACTAAATAAAAATTGATTCTCTCTCTCTCTCTCCTTCTTTCTAGAGAGAGAGAGAATCAGTTTTTATTTAGTTTTTCATCTGGCCTTTGTTTCTCCAACACTTAGTTGTGTATGTGTGCTGGGATTAGAACCCGGGTCCTTACTCATGGCAGGCAAGCACTGCAAGCACTGAGGCACTGCTCCAGCCTTGACATATGCAATTTTAAAAAGAGAGAGGGACAGTGAGGGAGAGAAAGAAAGACAGAATTAATTTTATTTAGTTTTTCATGTTGCTTTCATTGTTCTGACACTTTGTTGTGTATGTGGTGCTGAGGTTTAAATCCACATCCTCATGCATGCCAGGCAAGCATCATAACCACTGAGCCACCATTCCAGCCCCCCGACATATGATTTTGTAAAGAAGCAAAGTTTATGTTTTAAATAGAAGTAAAGTCTTAAGCCAAAGAAATGAGGCACAAAGTGAGAAATTTTAGGTATAGCTATAGAAATAAGAAAACTTGCAGGGGCTTCAAATTCACTTAAGCTACTGTCTTCCAGAAGTAGAGAAGGTATTGCAGAGTTCCTATAAGTAGGAAGTTTTCATCAGGAAGGAGAGAGAACCCCATTCATTCTTTCGATAATCATCTGTTGAGCATTTGCTATGTGAAAGGCACACGGGACTACTGAGATAAATGAAGCATCATTTTATCCACAGGACTCTCTGGTCCAACTAGGAGGAAGAGTCGTGTGCTATGCGTTCTACAAAGGCACACATAAGGTTTTATGATGGTAGGAAGGGGGTGTCCTGAGTAATGATAACTGACAGTAGAGTTTTCAGGATAGAATGGGGAATACAGAATTTCAGCTCATAAACACCTGTGCTCCTAAAATAGCCTAAAGAGAAAGCCAAGTCCAAAAAATAAAATATTTCCTGTTTTACCAAACTCCTCTCTGAAACTGAGTTTTGAACTCAAAATTATCACCATTAAAAAACCCTAAAAATAAAAGTTGTATATGTACATATATGTATATATATTTATTAGTTAATATATAACATATATTAAATCAAGAACTAAAGTAAATATAATAATGTAAAAATATAATGCAATTCTGAAGCAACTGTAAACTCAACTAAAAACTATTTTTCTGGGGGAGTAATGATACAACACACCAAACAAAAAGACTTAAGCTCTGGTGGGTAATGGGCTTGGCTTTGTTGTGGCTGGTTTTAACGATGCCATTGTGGTTATTTTGTAGCTTTTGTCTCTTTCTGCTTCCATTCCACTACTTCTTTCTTTCTTTCTTTCTTTCTTTCTTTTTTTAAAGAGAGAGGGACAGTGAGAGAAAGAATCAATTTTATTTAGCTTTTCAGGAGGCTTTCGTTGCTCTGAGACTTTGCTATGTACACGGTGCTGAGGTTTGAACTTGCGCATTCACACATGCTCGGCAAGCACCGTAACCACTGAGCCACCGCTCCAGCCTGTCCATTGCACTATTTCTACTTTCCAAATTACATTACACAGTAAATGAATTATCTTTCATTCTTCATCTCATAATAAAAGCTTCCAGCCCAAATTCCCTTTCTGACATTTATAGATCAGAAATCTAAAGAAACCATTGGTCCTGGCTTTTAGTTTGTTCCTACTTATTTCAACAGCACAACTGGGTGCTTTCTTCAGGAGGCACTACAGATTTTCAAGGAGATTATGGAAACTGATACATGTTACATTACCTGCCTTCATGTTATCGGTGGGAAAACCAAAGTCTGTCAAAGCTCAGAAGCAAATGTAATTCTGAGGCAGTGAAACGTCGCTTGAGGGAGTTGTCCATTCCCCAAACCTCTTGGCCAACCACCTTCTTAGAGTGTTTATTTAGAGGGCAGTGCTGGGGACAAGGAGATGGGCTGAATGGTGAAGAGTAAATACATATTAGGTAGGTGATTTATGAGAGTCTATCCAAGTTAAGTTTCTATAAAATTACTTTTCTGTGAGTTCTTTGAGCCAAGACTTTGATGGGCCTTCTCTGTGCCAGACAAACTTTATAACCTGAGTTAGGTGACTTTTCTCCACTTTCCTGCAAGGAAACACCTGACTTACTCAATTCCTAAGCCTGGACTTCCTGTTACTGCTGCTACTCCAAGCCAGCAAACATAAAATAAGCAAACACTGAGTGAGAGCATTGTGTATACAGGTAGCTAAACTCAGTCTGAAAGAATTTTCAATAGTTAGTAACACAACGTATGAATCATGAAAATCTTAAAACACCATGATAGTTTTTAAAAAGAGAAAGAACAGCACTCAAAAAATGTCAGCATCTAATATTGCACAGTGATACAAGGTTGAACAGTTTTGGAATTTAATACAATTTACTGGCTCTGTGACCTCAAGCAAGTTGTTCAATATCCCTTACCACACCTGTAAAGAGGACAAAAATAGCACTTTCCTCATAGGACTGCATAGGATGGAACAACTGTAAAATATGCTTCCTAGGGCCAGCATTTCCCTGATTTCTTCCCAGAGTATGTCTTTGGGCTCTGTTCTTCCATTTGCCTCTCCCCGGACTTGGCCCTCCTTCCACTTCCCTGAGTACTGGGAACCTGGCCTGTATGGCTTCTGCTTGGATTTGGTTACCTGAAAGCCCCAGGGGCAACTTGGAGGGAGGAAGGAGGGCGAAGGTGAAGTGTATGTTGCCATGGGGTTGTCAATGTTCCTTGACAGATGGCAGCCACAAAGCCTGTGAAGTGGCCCCTTCTACACTGCCTTCAGACCTAGATGAGGTAACCAAGCCTTGCTTTGGGCCACTGTGCACTCTCCGGTGTTTCCTTAGATATTTTCAACCCACTGTAAACAGTCCCTTGGTTAAACTCTCCCCAGATTACCCAGTTGAAGTACATCATTTGATAAAGCAGCCAGCCAGGCCAGTAGCAGCCCTAGTACCAGCAGTAGTAGTGATTTGTTAGAGACATGATTTGAAGCATTGGGGTCATTTGACAGCAGCCTGGTGGAACACAACGTGGGATGTCAGGAGGCAGGATGCCTGTAAGCACTCACATCTCTGAGCCCAGATGCGCCACAGATGCCTGCAAGTCATCAAGCCCCCGCCCCCACCCTCCAAAAAACTTAGCTTCCTGAAAACGAGCTTTATATTATTTGCCTCTTCTCAGAATAGTCTTTAGGATTACAGCCACACACCTTCATGCTTTAGACAGAGTTGATCAGATAGAAATTCTTTGTCTTGAAATTTCCTGAAAAGTTTTTTGTTTTTTTTTTTTTTTTTTTTGGTATGTCTTTTGTCTTTGTTAAACCCAATAAATACCATGGTGAAAGGCTGTGCGGCAGAGTTGCCTTGCGAGTGCTCTCACCAAGCTGCCCCTGTATCCAAATGTGCTTGCTGAGTCTTTCTTTAATACAGAAGTCCACTCGTGCACAGCTGTCCATGGCAGTGATTGTTTAAAGTCTGAGGCTAAATGTTAAATCAATTTTAGAGATGAGGCAAAATACGTAATTTAATATAAATAAATCCACCCCTCCTTACTTCTTAGAACTTTTCATAACATATCTGAGAAATTGCTCTCTTCCTGAAAATTCTCTTTTCTTTAGGACTGCCGGATTTAGAAAGTGACAACATCAAATGGGATGCCCAGTTAAATTTGGGTTTCACATAAGCAATGCATAGCTGTTTAGTGTATGTCACAAATATTTGTGTTGTTTATCTGAAATGTAAGTTGCTGGCTTTGAACTTGCAATCCTCCTGCCTCAGCCTCCCAAGCCGCTGGGATTACAGGTATGTGCTACTGAGGCAGAAAAAGTTAGGCAGGCAGAACAATGTGGGTGGATAAGGAGAAAATTAACTGATGGTCATCTTTCCTGAGAGGGCAAAGACATCCCCCAATGCTAATGAGGGTCTGACAAGTCAGGCCCAGGTGCAGACACTCCCTGCTGCTAAGGAAGGAACCACATTCTTTCTATTGGCACCTAAGGCCAATAAAAATTCCTGTGCCTGTGTCCTAGGTACTGGGGCAAGGAAGCAATAACCAATTGAGGAGAGGATGTCATATAAAAGGGGCAAACCCCACTGTCTCAGTGGCTCTGTCCCCTTCCCCCACTCTGGGGGAAGTCTGCTCTTTTCCCTATGCTTTACTTTCTATAATAAAATTCTTCTATGCGTGCCTCAGTGTCCCTTGGTTTCATTCTTTGACTCCGAGAGGACACAAACCTGACATCCACATCACCATGGACACTACCATGTCCAGCTTTGTTTCTTTATATATATAATTTGTTTAAGAGAGAGAGAAAGGGTTAATTTTATTTAGTTTTTCATCTGGTTTTGGTTTTTCTGACATTTAATTGTGTATATGGTGCGGGGTTTGAATCTCGATCCTCGCGCATTCCAGGCAAGCAATCTACCACTGAGCTACCTCTTCACCACTGAGCCTGAGCCATTGTTTCTTTCTCTTTTTTTTTTTTTTTGAGCCATTGTTTCTTAAATACACATTTAAGAACACACTCACCTTAATAACCAGGTGGCAAAGTCAACTTTCATAATTGATCTGTAACTTCCTATAGAAAAAAAATGTTCCCTATCAACCTGAGAACACAAGTGATGAGTATAGAGAGGCCAACCTCTGGGTTGCATTCTATTCAAGAGTCATTGAATAGGGCCTCCAGCCTGTCCAACTATAACTGTCCTGCATACCACCCCTGGCCAGAGACTATGGAGACCACAGTTGATTGGACAACTGCCAGACGGTACAGAAAGTTAAGCTGAACCAATCAGATTTCTGGCATCTCTAAGGAATTTTCACTAAAGGAAAGAGGCAGTTAGCAATGGAAGAGGTATGAGCTACAAAGAGGCCTAGATAAGCTGTGTACAAACTGAATTTGAGGCAATAGAAAGTTGGGGCAAAAATCAGTAACCAGAGATGGAAAAGCTACACCTGCATCACAGACAGAAGCAGACTTGCAACGAGTACCTAGGATCTATTAATGATGAAAGTTCTATTTACTCATGAGATTTCCATAACCTCTTAGAACGCAGAGCCAACCTCAGGCTCCTGGTTCCCCAAAGCTCAGTCATTTTTCTTTCTCTTACACAGTTAGGGATTAACCTTCTTTGTGTCCTTAAAATACCTTCTTCCTTATTTGCAATAATTCAAGTATCCAAACAATCATCCTGGACCTTCACCATAGGCTGTTAGGCCCCAAACAGGTAAGGCAGTTTCAACTGTGAAGAAATCCACATCAACCTCAACCCTGTGAAAATTCAGAAAATTGGTATCAGTAAAGAGTGAGAGTATCCAGGGATAAAAGTAATTTACTCATTTCAAACCCTGACTTCTAGGGGTCTCTAATTGGGGCTCCTCAATACATGGCAGCAGCACTGTTCTTCTTACATCCCAAAGGGAGAAACCATGAATGGCATCAGCCTTGGCTTGCTCTGTCATTATACATTTGTTCTTGATTATTTGATAATGATTCCCTCCTAATTGTAAGACTGTATTTAATAAATAAAAAAAAGAAAAAGAAAAAGAAACTTCAGGTTTTGAAGAGTCTTAAAATGCATGAGATCTTCAGTAATGACTGTGATTTGGAATTTAAAGATTAATATCTAGCCTTTTGAAAGAACACATTGGGTGAGGATTGGTAAATGGATATTATTACAAAAGATGGCTCATGTTAGCACCAACTTCTCAGATTAAGTATAAACCAAGAGGGGCTGGAGTGCTGGTTCAGCAGTTATGGCGCTTGCCTGGCATGCTCGAGGACTGGTTTCAAACTCCAGCACCACATACACAACAAAGTGTTGGAGCAACAAAACCCATATGAAAAACTAAATAAAATTGATTTCTTCTCTCTCTCTCTTAAAAAAAAAAAAAAAAAAGCATAAACCAAGAAGAACAAAAGAGAAATTTCAGACCTTCATTCCAAGTTAATGTTTTTTGTTTTGTTTTGTTTTGTTTTGTTTTTGGTGGTACTGGGGATTGAACGGGGTGGGGGGGGGACACTTAACCACTGGGTCACATCCCTGTCCTTTTTATGTTTTTATTTTGAGACAGGGTTTCACTAAATTGCTGAAGATGGCTTTGAACCTGCCATCCTCCTGCCTCAGCCTCCTGGTTGTTGGGATTACAGGTGTATACCATCCTGCTAGGCTCTAAATTAACTTTTATCTGATGTTGATACAATGCCCGTACCCAATTTAACTGGCACAATCCATTTGGAAAATATATAGTTCAAAAGTCACAAAAAGTTCATAAATGGGCAATTTGCAGAAGTAATGGATGATAAGAAAGTACTCTAAGGGAATAAAGACCAAAATATTGAAGTGAGAAAATAAAGAGAATAAAAGCAATACAGAAAAGAATTTTGTGAGAATAATTACTCAAATTATAATGAGTATATTTTGGCTAAGCAAATTGATGATGACAGTCTAAAGATTCAACTACAATATCTGATGTCAATATTATAGCAAAAAACATTGAGATATGCTTTTAGAAGAATAAATAAGGATACTACATCAATAGAAACCATAATAAATAATGTAAAAAACAATAATCTTGAATTTATACTCCAAATATAGCAATAAATAAGTAAAATGAAAACTTAAAGTAGAAATCTAACCTTGATCAAGAGATTTCAATCCTGTGCTTCCAGAACACTATACATAAAAAAACATAAAGCTTAACAAAGATATTGCACATTTGAATAATTTGTTACATTGCTCAATGTGTCTTAGATTAATTTCTTCATGGAAAAATCCTCTCATAACTCATAGCCAAGACAGAATTTCCTCTCATAATGAACAGATACTGTTTCTAAGCTAGAATAAAAAGACTATAGAACTACTTCATGAAGTCTCAAAATTGTACAGTCCATGTATTTCCTGCTTTGTCAAGGATGCTAGAAAGATTAGGGCCAAACAGTATTTTTATGATGATACTTTCTTCAGTCAGACTATTTAAAATAGAATAAAGTCTGCCCTTCTCTGCTTGCATTTCTTACTGTATCTGTTCTTTCATGTTAAACCATTTCATATACTGTTTGAAGTATATCATGAAAAACAAATCAATACAAATGCAGGTCTGAAAAGGCATCTAATAAAAGAGAACATATTGTTCAGACATGTTGGAAATTCTTGGCTATCCTCATAATTGGTTCTTGTAAGATTGGACAGGATCAAGCAGGCATCCCTAAGTTTTAAGGCTTTTAAAGGACTCCTATTTTGTATCAACCAGTGTTAAAATGCATGACACAAATATAGAAGTTTCAGATGTGAGATCTTTTGGCAAACCCTGTCATGCAATGTCTGCTACCCTGGTTTGAATCTGTTTCTCTGACAAGCATAGTGGTCATGAGTTCTCTTTCTCAGTTCCTAGCTTGCTTGTCTACACTTTGGCTTCCCCAGTACTGATCTTTTCCCAACCCTTGCTAAGAACAATTCTCACCTAGAGAATCCAGTAAGTTAATTCCTCTAAGAGCTAACTCTTTTCCAATGTCCA